>VWYI01011137.1:0-80662 GCA_013399455.1 Anthoscopus minutus | reverse complement strand
GGTATCTAGGCTCTCTCCTGGCAGAACTTTGAAGAGAATAAAGCTCTCTGGAACTCCCATGAGAGGCCTCTCTCCCATCCTTGCTCCTGCCCTCGGTGTTTGGGTGTTCACAGAGCTTGGCTCTGAGCCAGCACTTGGATCTAGAGCTCTGCTGAAGGCTGGCCCACTCCTGGTGTGAATGCTGGAGACTTCTATTTGCTGGGCTAGCTGCCCCTTTGCTCTGACCCTACGTCACGTGAATACTTGTGCAAGTAGTTTTCACAACGTATATTACTTAGATTATATTAGAAATATATTTAACAGTGTTCCATTACAATTCCTATTCCAATGTCATACACAGTAAGACATAAACTTCATATTGGCATTCCAGTGAGGAAAACAAGGTGTCTTTAAGTCAAACTTTAAGATAAGTATGTTCCAACTGCTTGACATCTCCACTTCGTGCAAATCATTCTCCATCATTGCAGTATTAGGCCAAATGTATTGTACTTGTGATTTAAGAACATTTGTGGCACACATGGAATCAAGTGCATTTGGTAACAATGGGCAGTCAGAGCAACAGTTAGCATGTTCTGTAAACGGTGATTAAAGAGAAATACCTAAATGAACATGCACTCAAATACAGTGTTTCCCTGTGCTCCCAAATAAAAAACACCCCTGGCCAGTTTAGCCAAATAAAGATAGGATACTTTTGGATACATTAAGTGTCAGATGAATGTGCCAGAGGTGAGCAAAGCTGAGATTAAGGAAGTGTTCCACTTTAATAAGCTGACGGAGGAAAAGACAGAAATGACAAGTATAAAATTGCTGAGAAAAGGGAGGAAGATAGGAATTGCTTTGGGCACCTGATTGGAAATTACAGAAGGACCCCTTCTATGAGGCTGCCTTGTGAAAGGAGAGCCCTTCACTTTTAAGATATGATCAAAAGCTTGACAAATCTAACCCCTTTTATTTTTTCATTTGAGTAGCAAGGTATATCTCAAATTATCAATTGAGGAGGTTCTTCGGATGTTATTGAACACTCTGATCTTATTCTCCCTCTGCATTGCAAACAGCAGTTTTTATATAAAAGGATTCATTGGCAGTTTAAAGATACCAGTGAGATACTTAGACACAGCACATTACTGATCACCTCATTATTGCTGAATTACCCACCTGTTATAGGGTGGAAGAAAAATAGCCTGAGTTACACTGTGGCCTGCTGAAGAACAGGCTCTTAGTATGAAACCCACAATAAAACATACTTTAGTTCAATTCATAAGGTTACTCAATCAATCAAATCCTGCCCTCAAAACAGGGAATCCAATTTCTAAACAGGTATTTGTGGTAGTCTGTTAAGTGGGATGTGGCAGCATACTACAGCATTCCTGAACAGATAGGATGCCCCGTAAAATTACTATCATTGAAGTAGCAGCAGCAAGTTTTGAAAACAACACTAGAGTAAACTTATCCTCTGGGGATAAATTCACTACAGTAACCATTGAGTTTAATGGGCTATTAGAAAAGGACATCAAATATTTTTCATAGATTGTGCTTCATTCTGAGCATACGGAATCAACAGAAAAAAACAGCTGAAGTCAATGAGAGAATATTTTTTCTGTTTATTATGGACACTTATTAAAAAAATCATCATCTAATCCTACACTGTTACTGAAGCTGACATTAGTTAATTCACATATCCATATACCACAGAGCACTGCCTTTCAGCACCAGCTTTGGAAATATTCTTTTCACGAGAATGAGAAAGGAAGAAAATAAAATGAAAAAGATTACTAATATTTAAAACAATTCTACGATTTTGAGGTAGCAGTTTTACAGGTGGAAAAATTAATTTCTATTTTCTCTTGAATAGTTACACTCCAACATGCTTCTTGAAATACCTGTTTAAATGTTCAAGCAAATTTATCTAGGGAGTATAAATTCTGTCATGGTGCAGAGAACATAGCATGGCTCTGTGACTAAGGTAGACATTAACTCTGAAATATTTGTGACAGTTTTAACACATTACTGTCTCCTCAGCTTTCTATTAGCGCCTTTTGTAGGAGCTACTCACATGCTTCAGTGCAGAGTCTGTCTGTGTAAGAACAAATTTTATGTGGATGCTCAAAGTGCCTTAAGCCACACCTGTTTTCAGACAGAGATAGATCAGGGGAGTGGGGGCCTCCAGCAGGAGGGGAACTGCAAATACAGAGTGCTGCAAGATCATGAACCGCTGTAAGAGGTAATTAGTCACAATAGCCATTTTCACTGCGTGGCCTGTGAGCCCATTGCAACCATTGCAGTGGTGAGAAAAGATAAGGAAAGGGGATTTCTATATTAAACAGGATCAAAAAAGGAGAGTACTTCACAGCTCACATTGCTTTCCCAGGTTCAATAAATGCTTATCCATATGTAAAAAGGTGCTGAAGACAGTACAGAATTTCTGTTTCCTACTGCATTAACACTGGCATAATTTTTAATGACATAAACATCAGAATGGATTCCTTCAGAAATTCCAAATAACACAAAGCTCCTCAGAAAATGCATGGGTTTAGTGCTGCTTTGAAATTTTTGGTAGACCCCTGGTTCACAAGGTGGAGTTTATTTGATAGATTGTAATTAGAATGTCAATTATATACTTATATTTAGAGGAAGAGTAGATGTGGGGAAAGTATATTCCAGCCATTGCATTGATATTTAGAAAAAGAAGTTGTTAGGGACTATGTTAAAAGTGTTGCATCTGTACCCCAAGAGAATAAATAATGAAACACAAGGCTGACACCATGGGACAGTGAAAATAAAAAGCACAGCATAGTTTTGCATGTTTCTATACTTTCACAAAAGATGAGTGGTTGCTCTGGAAGACTCCTCTACTTTTAAATATGATAAATCCCCTTCAGCCCTAGTCCATAGCTGACTCATATTGTCATAGTAAAGGTACTCTGTATGAGAGGCATAGACAACTCCCAGATGAGCTGTCATAGCAAACATGAATTCTGTAGCTGTGATCTTCTGAGCATCTGCCTGACTATAAATAAATTTAGCTTCTGATCTTTCATTTCAAGCAAAATCTGCACTTTTTCCCCCAGTGCCTTAAACAACTGGTGAAATGCTAGCAATGGTGCACTACAGCATAGGGAAGTGTTTTCCTCACAGAAGTGAGGAAGATGGAAGACCATAAAAAGCTGTAAGAGCAGAGCTTTGTGTCACCCAGCTACCAATCCTCACAGAAATGAGGAACATAGGGAAAATAGGACAAGAAAGTTGCGAAAATCCAGACTTCATGAAGAATTCCAAATATAATAACACAGTTTTGGGCTCTCACAGTTTTGATCAGTCTCCTATTATTTGGTTTCCACCTCCCATTCTCACAAAATCACGCAGGAAGAGTATGCACCATTTAGGATAAGGTTTACTTATACTGTGTGTCTAGGGCTCATGGTATAATGGTACCCTGATATCAAAATGGAGCCACTAGATGGTACTGCAATATAATTAATAAATATTAAAAATCAATCTCATAAATATATATTAGGATATTTTTCTGCAATGTCTTGGCTGTAACGTTTGAAAGACTTGCAGAAATATCCACAGCATTGCCTTTAGATATATAGGAAAGCCTCCATGTAACTCTGATATATATGTAGCTTTACACATGCTAAAATACATGCTTACTAATCTTAGTAGTATAACTGAGGTACTCAATATATATGTAAACACAGATGTAAGTAAATCATCACATGGAGTTATCATCTAACCAGTCACTACATTTATTTTCATATGTTCCTCTATCGGTGCAAAGCTATTAAATTGTGGGGAAAGTAAGCATATATGAATAAGCAGGAAGATGTATGTTTATTCATAAACTCAACATAAAATATGTCCCAGGATTTTAAAAGATAAAATTCTTACAATTAGCAAAATAGATACAATCATATTTCATATTTTTCTATACTTTGAATGATTTACTTCACCATTAAAAAGATGAAAAATTCCACTTTTATCTAAATGTATCCCACCATATGCTATGTCTACAGTATTAAACAGATTACATTTTATAATCAGTTATCTTCCAGCTGGTAAAGATCTTGAGGTTTAAAAATTGCTGCAGAACTACATCTTCTGAAACCATAAGCACGCATAATAGTATCTACCCATGAAACTACCCCCTGAATAACCTAACACTGCTGGTTGCCAGCACTATTTTCAATTTTCATCTGTTAGATATATGATCAAGCATGTCAAATGCGCCCTAAGTAATAGAAGTGAAAAAATAAAGTCATTTACTTAAAACATTCTGATAGCTATTTATCTGAAAACCCTGGTCAGATCTAGTGCTCAAAGGCATTTACCTACAAAGTTAACCAGATGCTTTGAGTTGAAAACTAATTTAATTTCTCTGTTATCTTAACAGGACATCTGTTAAAACAACATCCAGGGAAGGTAATATGTTCAAAATTAACCATCCTGCAGGTTATTTTATTAGAGTATGTATGACATTGACATTCAATTGCTAATGACCACTGCTTTACAAAAACAATTAGTAAATGTGGAATCAAAGCAGTATAATGATTATACTAATGGACACAAAGTAATGTAGAATGAACGCATAACTGGTGTAAGTTCAATCTTTTGGCCAAGTTCAGTGCTTTGTTACAGCTGAGTTATGCTGAATATGAATTACCCATTTCTTTTGTTTTATTCTTTCCTCAGCTTCGCCTATGTATCAAGCCCACTCTTTAAAATCAGAGAATATTAGCTGCATAAAGTGTTCAGCACTCATAGCCAGCATGGTTTTTTAAGCAGCATGACTGACAAGCTATGCAAATCATATCCTGAAGTAATTTGCATTACTGCAGTTAATTTGAATATGGATATAAACTAGATTTCAGAGCAACTAGGTATCAATTCAGGCAGTGGTATATGAAAGTCAGACATATAGGTGGATGTGTGCTTGCCACAGTTGAGATATTCAAGTGGAAAAATACTACTTACTACAAGGTGCCTATTTCTGGCTGGCCCTTATAATTTTGCGCAATAAGATGGTAGGGACAAGTGGGAAGTGCTGGAAGAAAAAGAGTCTCCGTATTTCCTCCCACCCTTTCCATTTATTTCCACTAGTAATGCAGCACTGTTGCTAATTTGTTGATAGGAGGTGCAATGACCATGGCTGCCTCTTCCTCTTGTCATTAGAGCCACCCAATGGAAAAGGAAAAGAGAAAGAATGGGCTGCCCTACAGCCCATAAAAGTCATCTATATCTGGCTAATCCTGGCCTAACATCTCAGATTAACAAGGGAAAGCAGGCTTTCTCAGTGATGAAAACTTGCTAATGCATGAGCATCATTTGTAGGTGGATTTCTAAACTGCTCATTTCCTCCTGGAGATAATTTGCATCAGCTGCTCTTCCATAGTGCAGATTGGTGGCTGGGCCTGGCTGGAGGCAGGAGAACTGACAGCTGTATTTCAGTCTCTTCTGGCTTTACTTTACTATGAACCATGACCTTGAGCACGTAAATCACTGACTTTAAACAGTGCAAGTTGGCAGCTGGACATGATGTCTTACATTTGTTTTTATTCCTCTTATTTCATGATATGGAAAATAGACTAGCTTTCAGTTCAGCTAAAGAGTGGGCAGTACTTGCAGACAACAAAACAGCAGCAAACTCTCTCCCTAAAACTTTATTCCTCCAGCTTTGCAGAGCTCACTCTTTCCCCAAGGGTAATCCCCAACAATGCCATGTCTTTCTACTGCTCCTTAGCAGTTACTTGGGAACCCTCACCAACTTTTGGTTAACCCTCCTGATTCGCCTACCTCAGCAGGAATAGGGAAGAGTTATGTATCTGCAGAATTTTACTGGACTGCAGTATTTATACACAAGATATTCAGTAGTTTTTAAAATACAATATAAGGAAACATATATTAGCATAAATTGAATTGTCTTTGAACTAAAGGACTCTAATTATTTTTGAATGTATTACTGCTTTTTCCAAACATGGACGACCTATATCTTTCCATATTTTACATAAGATGCTATATAGCTTTACATAAATGTGAAGACCCTTTATTTTTCTCCCATAATAAAGCAAAAGTATGAAAAGTGAACTAATTATTTATTGCAAGATAATTAACTTTTTTCTTTTGAGGTGCAACAAACTATCTGTGGTTGGAAATAGGAAGTCAACTACAGAAAGAACAAACAGAAAGCCGAAATACTCGGCTTCACTTAAAAGCCTAAAGGGAATATTAGAAAAGGAGGAGCCTGACTCTTCTCAGAGGTACACAGTGAAAGAACAAGCAGCAATGTCACAGACTGCTGCAATGGAAATTTCAGCTGCATGTCAGGAGAAAATTTTCACAATGAGAATGGTTAAGAAATAGTGAAGTTGTGAAACTTCCATTCTTGAAGACTTCTAAAACTTTACAATCTAAAACTCTGGGCAACATGATGGAACTTGTAAGCTGGTGCTGCTCTGAGCAGGTGACTGGATTAAGTGACCTTTAGAGGGCTCTTCCAGCATGAATAAGTCTGGGATTTTGTAAGTCTAAGTTATCTTATATTTCCAGCTATTTGTTGTGGGTAGGAGAGAAAGTGTTCAGAAACCTTTAATTTCTCTTAAAACTTCTGGCAGAAGAAAACATGATTACATATTTTCCTTTAGTTTACATTTTAATAACTACAGCAAATTCAGTTCTTTGTATTATATTTAACAATTTCAATTTTAAATAAGTGCATTTTTTAGTCTTATTCTTTCATGTTCTCCCTGTTGCAATACAGGGCAGTATAGGAAAGGAAGTAACATGATTTGAATGCAAATAGAATTTTTTTTTTTAAGAAGCTGCTCAGACCTGTAGAATGAATAATGAGGAACTACAGTTTGACTACACCTAGTATCTATGTACACAATATCACTTCTGTGCTTAGAGATCAATGGTGCCAGAGTTGTGTGCCTAACCTTTCATATTCTTATTCTGCATGTTTTCAGATCAGAACTGAAATACAGGATTTGCATTTATATTTGCTATTAAGCTTTTTCTGAGTGTTGCAGTATATGGAGTAAGATCCAGTATGGCAGCCTCTCTCAACTGCAAAAACTTCATCTCTGAAATAGGCTATGTGGTACAGAGATTAAAGAAAAATATACAGTTGTGACTTCGTAATTAAAAGATATGTAAAAATGAATGTACAAGACAGCTAAATCATGTTTAGTCAAGCAATCTTAATTCTGGCATTTCTTGATACCAGAGTGTTTGACTTTAAACATCTAATTTTTGTGTCAGAAATATATAAGTACAACCTAATGATTTAATATAGTAAATGTAAATTTTGTATGTTATTAGGTTTAAATAAGGAAGACATAAAGAATGCCACAAAAAATAGAAACTTAAGTAAATTTTGACAGTTGAAATGAGCTTTTCAGAAGTGTACTCTTGGTCATAGTCATGCAGTGCTCTGGGGGCTACAATAAAGTGATTCTGGAGCTCAGCCAGGTGCTCTCAGTGAGAGCAGAACTCTAGGACCTGGCATCACAAATAGAGTTGCATGCAAGGAGAACGAGAAGCACTGACTCAAGGATGGGACCCTGTGCAGCAATGGCTGCTTTGGACCCTGAGGCCCAACTGGTCTCCTTTGTCCAGCATCCCAAACCCAGCCTTTGCCTTGAGTTCCAGCAGCTGACAGCGACAGCATCTCTCTCCACTGCCATGCTTGCAATGGGACCAGTGCAACCTCAGGTAAGGGTTTATTCCAGCAAAAGATGTTTACTCATTTCAAAACTAAAAATGGGAGTATGATAGTGCTTATTCTGCTTATTTTCTGCCTGTGGTATCATTAGGCATTTCAAATGCCTTGAATCAAGACTGCTGTTCTTAATCACATGAGTATTTTCTGTTCTGAGATAGTTGAATCTATCTCTTTGTGTACTTTATTTGGTTTAAAAAATCACAGGAATATTACATTTTCTTAGAAATGATTTTATTATGTTTTTCTTTCTTTTTTGTTTTACTAGTGTACTTCAGATGTGCCTCATTCAAGATAAGAGGTTATACTTTTCATGTGCTACATTTGCTTAGCCACAGGCCAAAATAAATATTACCATTCCTGACACCTTAAAGTCCTACTTATAGAGAGTATGCCAGTCATCAGCAAGCAAAACAACACACACACTAATTAAATATTTTTGAAAAATAGTACTGAAAAGTAAGTCTGAGAAGTGGGTTTTCTAGGCATTTATTCACAGATCCATGTAAAAATCAAGGTTAAGAACAAGTTATTGTACTTCCTCATTGTTACAGACCTTTCTTACAAGGCCATAAATATTCTATCTTGCTGTGATAGAGTTTCAGCAGAGATAACTGTTCTGCAAGGAGAGAAAATACTTGGTGAGACACCATTTTCCACAAAATATCTATGATTGTAAAGGTGTATAATGCAAACAGATTTACACAGATGTTCACAAATAGTCCTTGAATCTCCTCAGTCTCTTTAGAGACGCTTATCTCATTGTTCTAAAAATTTCTGAGTCTTTACAGGCCTGTTTCAGTATAATAAAAAGAAGCTGAAAAAATGTCATGACCTCCACCCTCACAAGTAAAATAAGTATATTAATAATTGAAATATGTCCTCTACATTGTCTCGGCAGGTGATGATGGAAAAATTGTTGTACACATAGAAGAAAAGCTTTCTCAAAACTCTGGAAAAAAGCCTGCCTTATTTTTATTTTATTTGGTAGCAAGCTATAAATAATACAGATAAAAATAAACTATACCCATCTGAACTATTATTAGGCTGTAATTTTAACCTATCAATTCTTAATGTAATGCTGGACAGGATCTTCTCTCATGGTTTACAACCTCAGAGTCAACCCTCTAGTTCTTGCCTAAAGGTTGTTTTTTATCCTCTATTTAGAACTAGTTCAAACCCGGAGCTTTTCTCAAGGTTCTATATGCCATCCCAAACAAAGAAAATACCCAGGTTTGTCATCACAGACTTAAATTGCAGCTATTCCCAGAGGAAAATATAAATATTCAAGAAGATTTGGTGCAAGATATATGAATATGCCTGAGAAACATTACACTTGAAATGATCTGTTCTGTAAGATATCTACATCTGCAAAAGAACCAGAGCCTCTGAAGGATCTAGAATGGGGGGGAGTATGTTATATCAGCCTGAACAGTTAGGTATCTTTGCGTTATATGTGTAATTCCAAGAGCTAGATCTTCTAGAATACTTCCCATGTGGGGAAGCCTTGATGTACCATTTCTGTTGAAAAGGAGGGGAGAATGACACCCTAGATGTGAATTAGATCTTTTGTAGATAATGAGTTGATCTCTACCATTTTTTTAAACACATTTTTCTTGGAACTTTTGCTTTTCTCCCTCTCTTTACCAACCCTGGTGCTCTGAAAGCTAATTGAAGTGGAAAGAATATACTCTACTGGGTATTTCAAGGCAGATCATATCACTGGAGCAAATAATACCTCTAGAGACCAAATAAAAGATTAAACTGCATTCAAATATAGACCTGAAACCTATGATTTTTTGGGAAACATTTCAGATGACAATTTCTAGACTCCAGAAAAAAGTAAATTATTTTAATTTTTTTAATTTAAAAAAATAGATTTTTGTATTAGAAAAAAAAATAATTTCAAGGTTTAGATACTGTTTGTGGCCCATTTTTATTCCAACTAGCACTTAATAGTGCCCTTTCATTCTTTTTATACCCAGTGCTCAAACAACTGCTTCTCCTTTCTCCATTTTTTCACGCCCCCATTCACTTCCCTAGGTAAGATAAGCATCACAACATTTACAAGTTTAAGAACACAGGTGGCTGAAACAAGCAGGTGGAAAGAGGGTGGATTGGGTTGAGTATAATTGTATGACAGGTGCCAGGTTTGTTATATATGTTAGTTCTCCTGGCAACAAAGAAAGAATTTTTACCAAATAAAATATAATACATGCAAGTTCTTTTATTTACTATGTGTGTTAGTTTAACGTTAGTTAATATTAAGGAGGAAGGAAGGAAAACATGTACGGAAATAGTTCTCCTGAGAGAGGCTCTTGAGAGCTTCAGAAAAGGCCAATAGCTGTCNTCTCGGGCAGGCTGAGAGGCCAGGAGAGCCTCTCCAGCCGGAGCGGGGTCCAGACTCTGCCTCCAGCCACTCTCGCCTCTGGCTGTGCCGAGCCGAGATTCCCCTGGGCCATGCCGGGCCAGGGCCAGCAGCTCCCGGACGAGAATGGGAGGCCAAGGCGCACCCCCCCGCCCCCCGCCTTTCTTCAGCGGCTGCGGAGCAGAGAGAGAGAAGAGCCCAGCTCGGCTGCAATCCAATCCAGCACCGTGACTGCTCCAGCCACTGCCGGCCTGGGTGAAATGTTAACCCTGCCAGTGCACAGATGAGACCCGCAGACCATGATTCTTCCCTTGGGTGAGAGAAAACCAGAGGGTGACAACATAAACAGAACAGGGTCAGTTGAGAAAGAGTTTAAGTATCAGAATAAGGAGAGGAGGAATGAGGAAACGTCCTAGAATTGAGACTGGAAGTTCTTTTGGTAATACCATGAAGATGGACTATAATAACTACAGCATTTCCTTTAATTCATGAGAGAAAACAAGTATGATAGTGTGTTCAGTGTGAACCTAACCAGAAGCAACAAATGACCAGAGACAGCAGATTTTTGAAAAAGCAGTGGTGCTCTGAGGGGAGTGAAGAGAACTCTGTATTTCAGAAAGCAAAAAAAAAAAGACTTATGTTTATTAAAGATGAAAATGATTGTAGAAACTGGTAAAGTAAGTATTTTCCTTTGAACAGCTCATCCTTAAAAATGACACCCCATAAGTTGACAATGACCCATTGACTCAATTGTGAAAACGAGAGAAATTTCACAACAGCAGTTTTTTTCTAAACCGGACAGCTGCTATTTTGTAAAAATGCAAAGCCACAAGAAGACTGTTCTTGTAAACATATCTCCAAAGTGTTAAAAAAAAAAACTCCTTGCCCTATGAAAATTGAAGAAAAATTATTGTAGAAGTGATAACTGATTTAAAAAATCCCAAATTTTGTTTTATGTTGTCAAGTAGAAAAGAAAAAAGTGGGCAGGGAAGTGTTCTGAAAGTTTCATTTTAATTTTGCCTTTTCATTTTGTTTTTTTTTTAGTTTTGTTGATAAACTTTCTTTATAGTCTAAATTTGAGCCTGTTTTCCTTCCTCCTAAAATCATATCTCACAACAAAAAAAATGAGTAAGTGTACTAGTAAGTTTAGTTAGTCCTAAGTCCACAACACTATGTTTTTACCAAGCTTTTAATGAGATTGGGCCTGTCTGAAAGTATGAAAAGGAACGTGTAATGTTTTACCTGCAGAAAATTACTTTACACCCTTAGGAAATGAAATTCTGATCCTTTTTAAGTCAGCATCTTCTGAAGAAACAGAATACATAGGGATGAAATACCTTGTCTCTAGTAGTTTTTGTACTTTGTGGGTGATTTGAAAGAAACAACAGGCAAGGAAGAATCTCTGCCTCATTTATTCTTCCTATAATTGTGTTTAACCTTCTGCATAATAAGGTATCAGTAACTCACAAAGGATCAGAGGATTATATCTATAATTTACAGTTGAGCTAAACTCCTGTAATCAGGAACAAAAATTAAAATCTGAGTCAAGAAGAGAATGTGATGTGTTTTACACAAGAGGTCCTTCTTGATGGTCGGCTCATAGCACTGTGAGCATAATTCAGCAATATCTAGGCTCAACTGAAGCATATTACCCTAAAAATTTTTTTTTGCCACTGCTTATCTTTTATTCCACAAAGTGCCAGCTTTCTGGGAACACCTTAGAAAGTAGGAGTGTTGGTTTGAGGCCATTACCAATTGCCACTTTATGCATTATCACACTGTCAGTAAAACTCTATAAATATGTCATTCTTAGGAAAAAAAATATTTTTCCTATGGATTTTTACTGTGTATAACTGTTCAAGGAAAAAAATGCTACCAGAAGCACAAACTTGAAAAACATTGATGAAGCTAAATGTCAATCTGTTCTGGTACCTCAGTTTACATCTTAATTTAATGAAAGACCCCCTCTTTTACAACAGTTATACTATGTGTAAGATCTCTGAAAGGAATCCAGCTAAGCAGCAGCAAGCTAAAAGGTACAATAAATATTTGTTTGACCCTGAGATGGCAATGTTTTGTATTTATGAAAACATTAATTAATGTCTCTCACACGGGTGAAATTTGCATTGGAGGACTACTGAGGGGGAGAAAAAGAGGTAATTTTCTTTTAAAGAATATATACAACTACTGTTGTGGGCATCAGAATGTATATGCTCATTAATGTCTGGTTTAAAAGTTTCTAACATACCCAGAATACTCCAGATTTCCATCATACTACAGCATTTAGGTAACACTAAAAGAATGAGTAAAGCAGCACAGCCTGGGGCATGTTAACAAAGAGCTGATGGCTTAAATGTATCCAGTGGTAAATTACCTTTGAAAGGTCTCCAGCCTCCAAATAGAAGCAGATAACAAACACATTCCATGTAACCCAAAGGACCAGCCAGCCAGCATACTGTAGGGAGGAAGAGAGAAACACAGAATTAAAAATTCCACTCTCAACTGAGTTAAACTTGGTTCATTAGCTCAATCCAAGACAAAACCAGATTATAAGTATGGCGCTTATAAATAAAAATGTTCCACATAAAAGCAAATCACCAGTAAATTCTTCCCTGACACAATATTGAGTGACCTAGTGAGTAATCTGTCACCAGAAAATCTGCATCTCAGGAAACAGTTGATAAATCTGACATTGGATTTGAGACAAATCTGTGTCTTTATTTTTGTTCAAATAGGTGATGCTACAATAGAAAGGTGTGTAATATCAATTATATTAGTTATTATTAGTAGATATTATTATATTCATTATATTAGAAGTGCAGAACTGATCCTTCAAAAATAACTCGCAAAATAACAGCCTAATTGAACTAGCACTGGATTTTTTCAACACTTCAGATTTAGTCTCAATAAACCAAGCATATATAGAACCTGAATAAAACCTATCATCTATCTATCTATCTATCTATCTATCTATCTGTCTGTCTGTCTGTCTGTCTGTCTATTTTTTGCAATATTTTTACAATATATGGGGAAATTTGTTCCTGACACCTGCCTCTATCAATTTATTTTGTGACCTTCCAAAGCACAGGTCATAATTATTCAACACCTTCATGAGGCAGACTGCTGTTTTCTTTGGGGTTTTGAATTTTTATTTTAATTTTTCTTCATTTTGTCATAGAGTGTATAGGAGAAGTGCTCATATTTAAGCAATATCTGTTAATTGGTAGTTGACAAACCTCTTATTCATGTATCTGATGTGAGTAATGGAATACATTTTTTCTCTCCTTCTGTCCGCTATTCTCCTTCTGTTTTGTATTCATAAGACCTTATGTGCTAGGGTGAGTACATTCTCCTGCTGTAATGCTGGAGGATCCTGTACAATAAAGTTTGACCTGCTGTTGCTACTCTTATCTAATGTTTGTATTTCAGAACTTCCCTTGACAAATATTCCATCATCTAATAAACTTCAGGATCTTCAAATGATTTTCTGATGGCTGTTGTAGCCATGCTCTACACATTCACAATTCAGTTCTGCATGTTTATTTCATTCCACAAGGCCTTGCATCCTTGCATACAACAGCACTAGGACACCATTCCCTACCTGCTACAGCTGAGAGCTATTTTCTCCTTTTATACCAGCACCCCACTTCTCACAAGTATTTACAGACTTTTCATGTCTTGTAGCCTTTTCTCCAAACCATACTAATTATGTATTGATAGCTCCTTTTCCAAATCAGGAAGCACTATTTTCTGCAAACCGCTACGTGTTCACATTCTGAATAAGGGGACTATATTTTGGACTGTATGCTATCCATACAAAAAAAATACAAGAACTATTGTTTGTTATGAATGACAAATCTCTTTCCTTTCATTCAGTAACAACATGTGCAGGATTCTTCTTGCATTTCTCTTGCAAGTGATGCTCTGCATTACACTGCCTATTATTCAACATGCCATTTTCAAACTAATCTTCTAGATACTGCGGAAATAAAACAATTCTGCCATTTTCCAGGATCTAAAGTGAGACTATACCAGTATGACCAAAATTTAGACCTGTTGTAATTTCTTATTTTTATTGATAACAAAATAATTTCCAGCCAACCTAGCTATTACTTGGACCATGTTCAGATTTTAAAAAGTTATGATAAAAATAGTTTTTGATTTAATGGAAGCTAACACAGCTATAAAAGTTTGAATTGCTTTATACAAAAGTAATGTCAGGTATTTAAAGCATACAGACTACGTATACTTTATAGGTCAGCTCTTTCTGGTCACAGATGACAGATTTATTTAGGTCAGGAGAACTCTCTGGAGGTCACTTGGTCCATTCTCTGCTCAAAGCACAACCAGCATAGATCAAGTTTTGCAGAGATTTTTCCAGTTGAGGTCAGAATATCCCCAGAGACGGCCCAGATAATCCACATCTACACTTTGAATGTGGGCTGCTAATAAAACTTTGGAAAATAGGAACTGAGTTCAGCTGGAGAGTCT
This sequence comes from Anthoscopus minutus, assembly GCA_013399455.1. Lineage (NCBI taxonomy): Eukaryota > Metazoa > Chordata > Aves > Passeriformes > Paridae > Anthoscopus > Anthoscopus minutus. The sequence goes on along the minus strand of VWYI01011137.1, from coordinate 66,083 downwards.
TACAAACTCATTTTTTTAAACAAAACTTTGAAACATTAAACATACTGAGCATTTTATTTTCCTATAGCTTTCTCACAGTATATCCCTCTTCATATGTAACATGGAGCTTTATAACTACAAAACAAGAAAAGAAAACATTAATTTAGATTCATTAACCTTAATTTGGCTTTGTTAATCAAATTTTCAGCATTTTATCTTGTTTTTTTGCCAAATACTGTAATATTGTAATATTGTAATGTTATACATTCTCAGGTAGATAATAAGAGTGCTCCTGATACATGAAGATAACTGGATTTCTTATAGTGAAAATTCTAAATACTATTTTTAGACTGGTTTCTCAAAAATACAAAATGTGCACTTTCTGTTCCCTTGAAAAATTTTTTGTGCTCCAGAACAATTTTAATCAAATAAGACAAAAGAATACAGAAGATTCAAAGATACTTTATCTACAAAAGTTTCAGGAAAATGGGCATACAAACGGGAATAGACACTATTAAGTCCTTATACAGAGAAAAACATACAAGAACATCATTTATCAATCAACATGAAGGGGGAAAAATGTGGGAGAGAGACATTGGATACTAGGTTTCATTAGGTCGGCTGTTCGTAGCACAGCATGTCCCATTGGATGCAGGCAACAGCTGATTAAAAGCTCAACACGCACAGGACATTCAATAGAACATTCCAAAGAATTTTGGAACTGCTTTTGCCAGCAGAGAACCTCATTACATGAAGCAACAAAACTTTTCTTTTTCATTGCCAAGTTTATCATCAAAAAACTGACACATTTATCTGTCTTTTAGATACACTCTTTTAACAAGAATCTTGTTATTGGGTTACAGATAAGGCTAAAAATGTCCTTTAAAAGTATATTTTAAACTTCATTTTGAAATGTTGTATTAAGTGCTTGTTGCTTGAATTCTGTGGCTAAACACTGAGTTTAATTATCTTGAAATACAAGCATGTTTCTGCTTCCCATTGCTTCTTATTTCAGAGGCTTCAGATGTAGCACATCTCTTATCTCTGCATCTTACCTCATGCAGTCATAAATGCCTCTTGTTTTCTATGTGCTTCAGCAGACTGTTGAAGAAATTCAGCACTGAAGGTCTGTGACAGTGAACAAATCCCTGACACTCATATGTATCTAATTAGAAGCATATTTTATATGAGCTCTTCAAAGGGCTGTAGCTGTATTTTTTTCTCGTATGTGGGAGTTCAAGACAGCTGACCTGATCTGACAGAAGCCACCACAATGCTACAGCAGTCACATAACAACAAGACAAGAACTTGATGAATACACACTTGACCAAGCAGGAGATACTGAGGAGGAGCACAGCAATGACAATGAAGCTTATTATTTTTATGGAGATCCACACTGGAAAGAGGTATAACTAGAAGGTTAAGACTGAAGACTTGAATAGTAAACATGAATTTATAACTGTCTGCAAGGAATTTTGAGAAGAACTAGGTATTTTATGATTTATTGATACTGTGTAGTTACATTCTCTATGAATCAATACAAATGAATATAGGATGTATTTTTTCTTGGGCAATGGAAAATTGAGATATTAAAATACTTGTACCAGTACTGAGAACCTATACATTTCTTGTCACACTTTTGTCAAAGTCACATGATCTCCAATTTACTAACAGGGAAATCGGAGGTCAAAGAAATTAAATCACTTCACTTAATACTTAAGCCAAATGGAAAAATGGTCACAAGGGCACAAGAAGCAAAGGTTCAGGTTGGCCACAACTGTTTTTGATATAAACATGGTCACCAGAGCTCACATCTAATACTCTTGTCACACTTTGCCTGAAAGAGAAATATGTCCCATACCTTTCAAGCATAAATAGTCAGGAACTCTGATAGCTCTGAGTATTTTAAATTAAAGCATTGGGGTTTTTTTTCCACAGAATTTTACATGGCATTTCTCTTGCTCTCAGATTCTTTTCTGATTTGTGAGTCATTTACAAATACATTTATCTGCGGGATACATGGGCTGACACCTACATTGTGCAATTCAAAGCAATTTAATTGTTGTCATGATTAATGATTTGCTATTTATTTTATTTTTAGATGTGTACACAATTTTAGTTTCAGATTCTTCCAATCCTAATAATATTCCCCAAGATCCTTCTATGCTACATTCAGGAAAAAGAAACTGAAGGAATTGCTAAAATTATAATTACTACATTTACTACAGTAATTAAATATGTGATTATTTAAGCTATCTGGACAACAGTATTTGAGTTGTTCAAAGATTACCTTGAGCCCAGCATGTCTGGGAAGAGCATCTCTTTCCTGTAATGCAGTAAGAACTGCCCACAATACAATTATCTTTATAGAGTTAATTTCCCCTAATTTCCTCAGTCTATGAAGATATATAATTTAGAAATACAATTTTCAAACCTCTATTTTCCCCATCAAATATGATAAAAAGTGAAATTCTGAATACTTGGCATCAATATACTATCTCTGCCTCTTGTTTCCAAATGTCCAGAACATATAGAATCACCTAGATTCTCCTGTGAGAAGTCCACCTGAAGCAGAAAGGACATCAGTCTACAGTGGGACTTCATGTGGCTGCTTAGTAGGCACCATCTCTGATTTAATCTGCTCCATGTATCTTGCTGTTTCTTTCCTATTCCCATTGCCTGAGGCTTTTTCTGGAGAGCTGATGGGCAGCACAACACGGTGGGTGGAGAGTCCAGTTCTAGAGCCCATCAGGAGCCACACATCAGTGGGAAGCTTCCAGTGCAGAGCAGGATCAGAAACCACAGCCTAACTCCAAAGAGGAATCTGAAGTCAAATTCTCACCCAACAGAGATTGAGTGATTGAGTGCATGAGGACCAGATGTTTTAAGCCAAACTGCTGCTCTCAGGAACCTAACACATGGAGCGGCTGCTCTCTGCCTGTAATGATTCTGATGAAAGCCTTCCCTGCCCAGCAGTTTTCTACAGGCCTCACTGGAAGAGAGCTCAGGGCCAAAACCAGTAGTCTTGACAATAAATAATATTCCTGGCAGCAGAGCACTTTGTGTAACCGGTTCAACTTCAATAAATGTTCATTGACTTTCCTGAATGTACTGGGAAGCTCTTGTAGAATGACATAATCCTCTGGATTTTTTACATTGCTTGTTGATTGTCACAGCATGCAGCTTGCACTAGTTTTGCTTGGCTGAATTCTTCCTATCATTAAGACTTAGATATTTTTTGCTAGGTTTATTTTTTTTCATTTATTTTTAATCGTGGCTATAGTATCAGAGCCTTGTCCATCCTTGTGAGCATCTGCTTCAAAGTAAATATGAAATGATTCTGTAGCATTCATTTTGTGTTGCTGTAGTTTTCTGTCTCAAATTGCAATGACAGTCTAGCTTTCTCCTTGTGTTTTTTAGGGAATTTTTTAACCCATTGGCATTGTGATTCCTTCACTCTTCAGTCTTTTATCAGACACACATTTATGTATTTTTTTCTCCTTTCCTTTGTTCCCTCTGATAAAAAAATCCATCTGATATTTTATTTCCTTGTCATTACAGTTTAATAATTAGTGACCTCTGCCAAGCCTGACTGAAAGATGCTGAACTGTCACGTGCATCAGAACTGGTCACTACCAAACAGAAAATTGCTGTTGGAATTTTTTTTCCTTCCCCTTGAGCAATCAGTGCTAGCAGATATAGAGGAAATGCTGCTTAAAATTTCTTTCCAGAGGCTTCCATACACCCTATGGTTATGTATAAACTTTCAAGCTCCTTGAAATCAGTTATAAGCCCTAATTTTATATTATTTACTAACTCTATTTTTTTGATGTGCATGAGAAGGATTCATAAGCATAAAAGGCAGGAGGAAAGTAGAGACATATTCTGGGCAGGTCAAAAATGGAAGGCACAGCCCAGAGCCCAGTACATTGATATGATGTATCTCAGTCCTTGATCTACTCATAACCAGGGAGATCTAGCTTGAGTGGGACCCACCGGGCTTCTTTATTTTGGCTGCTTCTGTTTTGTTCCCTCTTCTTTGTGCCAGAATTATGCTGGGAACAGAAAGCACAGCAGAGATTTGCTTTTTGTTCTGAAGACATGGCTCCAGCTCCTTTTCCGTAAAATAAGTTGAATTTCTGTGGAGCACATTACTGTCAGAGTAGTATCCATCTGCCCACATTTAGATGTCAGCAATGCAGATGTCCTCCTCTGAGCAGCATCTAGATTCCATTACACCCAATTCAGAGGAAAGGCACTTTCAGGGTTTGGTTCATTTCCCAGTGTCTGACACAGATCACTCTACCCTTGCTGTTTGGAAAGTCAAACTTCTCAAAGGCAAAATTCCCAGTGTCACAGAGCCCATTAAAAATCTTATACTAGTGACATAAAGAATAAGATAGTAACACTGCACTATGCAGATATATACTCCTTTTTACCCCCATATGAACAAAAAGACCAAAGCAATTTAAACATCACTGGGGTGAAATGTCACTGATAGTTGCCCATATCCTACACTTCCTGAATGACCATTAATGCTTAAGCTTGAATTTGTTCATTTCCTGTTTCTTGGATTCACAGGTCTTTAGGATTTAGTGTAAAAGATTGGGAAAAATAGTTTTTGGTATTTCATCACTTTCATATGCTCTTCAGCTTCTAAATCAGTGTCCAATTATACCACTGAAGATACATCCCTTTCACACAACTTTCCTAAGATATATAGATATATAACATTTTCTCAGTGTAGTCCATCTGTTCTTACAAATAATAATAATAATTTCTTTCAATATGATGCTATAAGGGTGAATGGTCAAAATGTAGAACAACTAAGTTTACATTGTAGCACCGTAGCACTGTTCAATAGGGAGTTACAAATAGTCTGGATTCCCAAATGAAAGTACTCTGGAACTGAAGAGTTAGTTTTAAAAAGTTTTCCTCATAAAGAGGAAAACTGCTATTCTTCTTCCAAAAGGGGAGAAAAATTTTCTTCCTTTAATCGCAAATATTTTCTTCTTGTTTTGGTTAGGGGATTTTTTTGTTGTTGTTAGTTTTGCTTTTGGTTTGTTAATTTCTTTGTTTTCTTTTCGAGGCTGGTTTGGCAGGAATTTAAGTTTCTTCTGCATCAATATGTTACAATTATTGAGCTTTTGAACAAAAGTGTATTTTATGTATAAAGAAAGGTAAGGCAGAAATTTTAACAGAATATATTTATTTTATCTTTTGACATAGCAGTAGAAATTTAATTGGTTTGACTTCACTCATCATTCAGTTCCTGTATATCTTTTGATCATATCTTTGCTGTGAAACATTTATCAGCAGGAAGTAACTTCAAATATCTGAATACTCAGTGTACTGCAACACAGTACATATCCAACCAGCTGCAGACACATGAATAGACATACATACATTCACAGATGAACTGATACTTTTCCTCTTAACATGATTTCCATACCTTTCCAGTATTCTTTCTTTTGTACAGATTATAAAGTCTCTCAAATTAGAAATCACAAATTAAATGTAAGTAACAGGAAAATTATAGTTCTCATTTAAATATAACTCAAAAGGCTTTCCTTATAACAGAATTCTTGTTATATCTTTATATTTCAAGACATAACTTGAGCTGGCTACACAATAGTCAGCCTTAAAATCAAAGTGTTCTGTTTTGAACCTTTTTTAACCTTTCTGCTTCAATTCCAACATTAATTTACCAGGATCTACCTCAAGAGCTACTAGCAGTAGAAATCAATGCTGTTCAAGATATAAAAACTTAAAATAATGTCTTTAAAATGACATTATTTTTTGACCAGTTCTAATCAGTTGTTAAATTTATATTAAACTTGGCATACGAAAAAAATATAAAGAAACCAAAATGATGTGATTTTGTCATTTGGTTCTTCAATTACAGGGCTAGAAATATTTTGAAATAATTTTTTCAAACCATACCTTCCAGAACAGTCCTAAAATACTAAGCATTTCAAGACCTGGATTTCCTCAGAGGGAATACATAGTTATCAGTGCAGAAATTGCATTCACAGGACTCCAAACTGCGATGGTTATATATTTTTTATATAACAAATCTTAAGGGAAAATTGCAGGAATTGTGGAGGTAAAGTTCCACTGTAGCTTGTGACTCCCTGGAACATTTTACCAATTAATTATCAATGAAAAAGAAACATGAATAAGATCATTGGATACTGTAAACTGCTTTATTGAAGGCTTCACCTAAGAGTGAATACTACTATGGAATTACCGCATTGCAAAATTTCCAGAAAAAAAAAAATCCACAAATTTAGCATTAACATGATAGGTATTAGAATAGTTTTCTATGTACAAGTCTGCCTCAGTTGTTAAGAAATATTTGAAAATGTGCTCAAGAGGATTATGTAATTACTTTTCTTCAGAATATATGTATGTTCCCTTGCCAAGAAGTGAGGTTGCTCGCTAGTTGCCATTGCCCAGGCATTACCCTACTAAGAGGCTCTGCTGATGGTGCCAGTTCAAGAGGACACAGTGATGGCCCAGCCCCTCTGCAGAGCAGCAGCACTCCTCCATGTGGGCTCTGTGCCATGCTCACCTTGCCACATGCTTGAATTCCAGCCAGGGCAATCCAGGCTCACCAGCTGGGCACCGCTTCTCCAAGCCCTATCCAGCCTGAGGCAGTCCTAGGCAGGATCTGCCTATTCTGCGGAGTGGCCAGCCCTCAGTAGGAACACTTTCACTTCCTCCAGCTTGAACTGGACAATGTGTAGTGAGGAAGGAAAGGTGCTCTTGTCAGCTAAAATAAACATAAGACAAATATCCTCACTGTAATCTAACACGAAGGGCTCCTCACTGGAAAAGCGGGAAGCTGTAATTTGCTTCAGACACTATTTATTGATGAGCTAGACATGTATTGATTGTTTCCTTGGTGTCTCTGGACTTTTCAGAAACACCCAAAAAGAAAAATCTTGGTTATAATTCAGACATCGAACAGTTTATTTTAATGGAATGTTTAGCAGCTGTTCCCATTTGAATTCTTTATTAAAAATACAAATCAGGACAATCAGAATTCTTTCAATGTTCATTTTTAACAGAGTGCAAAAAATAAAATCAATAGCTACTGTTGCTAGGAGCAGAAGTCTACTGACATTTATTTAGATTCTTTCATTGATGTCTCAGTATTTGAGTGCCAACTACAACTATTTATAAAGGGAATTCATCTCCCTCAAAGAATATACCAAAATTCTTGCTAAAATTAAAACTAAGCCATTCATAATAATATCTTTTTGATAAATTGAAATGTTTTTATTCAGCTTCCTAGGTATTGTTTTCTTCCTTCAGTTTTATTTCCTTAATGCCTTAAGAGACAATGTCATGAGGAGTCTGGTGGTTGAGTCCACAGAGCTTTGAGTGTGGTCTTCGATGTTCTTATTCCGAAGAAGATATAACTAAAACTAAATATTTACCACAGGAAAAATAAATGGAAACCATAAAATTATTTCTCACCTCTCTCCAAACTGTTTTTTAGAGCAAAATATTAAAAAAATTCCTTAGACCACTCCAAAATTTCATAAAAATTATTGAGACGTGGCTAAGATACTAGAAGACTTTGTGTTTCAGAATTGCAGAATGGAGCACACCGACCTTCAAAGTCACTGGTTGGCAACTCTGTTTTGGGAGGTTAGCAGCTGCTTTGAGAGTGCCAGTCAATGGCAGAGGTCACTTCCCATTCTTTGGAGATAACACAAACTGGATCTGCAGAGTGTTTACAGCCAGCCATACAATGGAGCCAGACTGAATTTTGCTCAGGAGGTTAAGGTAGCTGGAGGGCACAGAGCCAAATTCTGGAAGCACAAAACCTAGCCTCAGGGAATGGTGTGGGGAGTACAGGGTCAGACCCATTTTCCCTGTGTAGGGATTGCATACCTGAGGGAGTGTCACTGTGCCCACGTTTGTGGGATGGACTCTCAGAGTGAGTCTAATGAGCTGCAGCAAAGGAAGAGAAGACAAAGGATACTCTTCCAATCCCCTTCTACTAAATCTGATGGGCAAGACTGCCTTATTTGGCAAGATCAGTATATTTAAATACAATACTGGATTTTTTTCAGTCTTTTTCAATCCTGAAGGTATTGAATTAAACAAAAGAGGAATCTGAAGCTTTAACAATGAATGTAGATACACAAACATCACTTTCAAAAAGAGGATAAAATACAAAATGGACTTAATTTTCTAGTTTCTTCAGGGAAGATTTAGGAATGTGTTTGTCCAAAAAAAATCATTTTATGCTAAAACTGGGCTGCATATATTCAAAGGAAGCACTATTTTAAAAGCATTTTCTTTATCAATTGATCAATCTCTGATTTTTCTTAAATCTCCAAAACACATTACACTTTGTTTGCTCATTGGATTAATTAGAGCCTTCCTCAAGATGTTTATACCTGACCATGTGCAAATTTGCTTTGTATTACCCAGGAAACAAATAAAGTCCTTTTCTTAGATGATAATAGGGAAACTGCCTTTCTCTTCTCTTTCAACTTGCATCAAAAAAACATTAGCTAAAAATATTCCATGCCCTAGGTTTTTGCAATTCTAAGAAACTAAAGATGAAATCAGATAATGTTGTGGTCCAGCCCTCTTAATATACATAGACTGGTCAAATTCCATTTCCCTAAATGTGATACAATCAAAGAATAGCATAATGTTCTTTATTCATGCCTTTGAGAGTCTTTCTTTCGGGGTGTCAGCTCCAAATCCTTTTACTTGTAATATTATGGTAAAGGTATATCTCTGATTGTATTTGATTTTCTTTCTTTTAAGTATCTGTTGCTTCTCTCCTCTGTGTATCTCTAACACCCTGAAAAATCTTTTCACTTTCTGGAATCTTTGTTTGTTTAGTTTTGGGTGAGAACATGCAGCTGTTTAGGGCTGGGGAAAGTTATTGCTACTATTTCCTTTACTGCTAACATTCTTGTTCCAAGTTTCTTCTAGGTCAAGCATTCACAAAAAATTCCCTATAATTTATAAACAAACCAGAAGAAAATTTAAAACACCATTCAGCAGCAAGGCTGGCATCTCTGTAACTACAGATGCAAAAAACTCGAGACATTTAATCGTTAAGACATCACTGACTGGGAAGCCTGCCACCAACATCCACACTTGATGCACATACATTGTCTTTTGGCTCTCTAAGCTATGCCCATCTGCTTCGGTGGCATGGTGCCTGCTTATCAGCTAGTTGGATGATTCCAGTACACAGAAGTGCCAAAAAAAGGTTTTACATGGGTAGTCTGTATAGCCACAAAAGTGCCATTTCTTTTGTGGGAAGAAATGCTAGAGCTGAGATACTAATAGACTGTGTCTTTGTGCTTTTACTTCTTTTTTCTTCTTTTTTTTTTCTTTTTTTTCTTTTTTCACTCACTGAAAATGTGTCTTGCCATCACCATTTTTGTGTCTCTTTTACAAAGAAAAATATGGTGCTGGGAGTGAAACAGAATAAAAGCAGATTATACACTGATGAACAAAGCCACTAAGAAATAAAATGAGAGTAGGGCAGGTTAGAAGTGTTGTTTAAGTATTGTGCACCACATGCCTGTAATTCAAAGGAAAAAAAATACAGCAAAAATACATACTCACCCCATTTTACAAAATTTGAAACCAGGATAGCTTTGCAAATGGAATTGGATTAGATTGAGAAGAAAGTAAACAAATTATTATATGAAATCATAGAGATGAGATAGAAAAATAACCCTAGGTTATACTAAAGTTATGGCACAAAAATCTGACAGAAATTTAAACATCATTTGTTGGTTTTGTTTTCAGGACCACTCTTCAGAATAGATATTATTTCAATCTAAGGCTAGACCTCCTACTGTCTTTATAACACTCCTAACTCAGCAAATTGGAATCTAAGAAGATTATTTAAGGTTTAAATTAAGCAAGTCTTTAAAAAAATTCTTGAGAAATACATGATGAGGGAATTAAATTGACTTTCAATGTACAAGATGCATATGATCTTGACATATAATATAAATACAATTAATTGCAGCATAATTGGTGATGTAAGAACATTAGGAGATACAGGAAATATAGTCAAGAAAACTAATGATGTGACTCTGGATCCATAAGCTGCCTTGAAACATCAGATTACAGAACTTTGTTTCGCTTTTAGAGGGATATTTGGTAAAATGATTATCAGGAGTTTTTTTCCTAACCCAGCTTTTCTTCCAGTTCTTTGATTCTTACATATCTTTCTTGGCATTATGTCCTATGTACAGCTCAAATGGAAAAGCATATATATTATTTTGATAAACACTCAGTGCTACACGGATCCTTTCCCAGAGCTTTTCAAAATAAGTAAAAATAGCAGGTTGTTGAAAGGATGATAGCTAAAAAATCTATAAGAATGTAAGAAAGGTCAGAAGAAGGTAAGAAGGGTGGGAATATATCCAGGTATCAGGATGGCATTCAATGACATTAGCAATGAAAGGCATGGTAGCTTCCACATTGAAGCAGAAGAGCCATGTGACTTTCACTGGAGCAACCTAACTTCCCATGCAAAATCTGAGCACGACTGAGCCAAGAAGCTTTGCCAGTGCCCTCAGCACTGCCACATCAGAGAGACTGTGATGACAGTTTTGTGACAGGAGAAAACCGCATGACAAACTGATAAATGTGCTTGGAAAAGCACTGGGCTTTTTAAGCGACCAGACTGAAGTGTTCTAAATTCTGGAAGATACAATGAAAATTCAACAGGTTTCTCCTGCTCTCCAATTTTATTTCAAAGTGCCAGAAAGAGTGCATACTCCACCAGGTACATTGAAATAAGAATTGAAACACCCAGTAGGAAAATGTAATTTTTTAATTGCCGCTGTCTGAAAATCAACAACATAATTTTGTGACTATTGAAAAATCTTGTATCTATGCAAGCTAAAGTTCAGGCTTATCCTTCATGCTTGAATTAAATTAGATTATTCTGCTGGCCTGATTGCTTGGATGTTTCAAAAGTATATTTCTGTCCAAGCACAAAAATGTATTCCATACAAAGACAAAAATAAAGAAAATGGTAAAAAAAATATGTTTCCAGATGTTTCCAAGCATCTAAAGGCAAGTGTAAGTGAAGTCCTGGAAAATTTAGAAAAGAATGAAAAGTTACCCATGATAAGTTACATCAACATCCAGGGGTATTTTTATGTATCACCATAGAGGTTTACTGGATGTTGCTGTTCAACATTTATTTTTGCCTTCATCACCCAGTCTTTGTTTGTGCATTATTTACTGAATATCATCCAAATTCACCTGTTTCACCTTAGGCTAGCTGACTTACTGTAGCTTCTGAGTGCATCTTAACTATGGATTACCTTCCTAAAGCACTGGCTGGGCAGGATAATAGTTATTAGTCCCACATTAGAGATAAGAAGTTTCTGTCACAAATGAGTCTGAGGTGCTGAAGTCAACCACGTTATTCATTACCAGTGCCAGAAAACCATGTTGTGCACTAATAAGGAGAGGCTCAGTTTGATCACACAATTAAAGACTGTAGCATAATTCAAAAACACCGGTGGCTAGATAGAGGTCACAGAGGCAGCGTCAGTTTTGGAAACTTCTCAGCCTCGGATGCCCCATTTGCAGCTTTAATAGACTCTTGTTCCAGTGCTTGAAAAAGTGTATGTGTAAGCTTTTTCTCAACTGCACTTGTACTGTGGATAGTGGGTGTTAAGCAGTCAAGTAGCCACAGTTAATAATGTGTGAGAAGCAGTGTCTTCCACATGAGTTGAAAATAGCTGCTGGATGAGTCTTCTGTTAATACATAGGTATAAATACTTCTGTATTGCTTAAACGACACATTGAAAACAAAAAGAACCCCAAAACCACTGTTACACAGAGATGGTGATCAACATGTGAGCCTCTCAGAACAAAACTGCGCCAATCAAGGCAACAAAATGACAGAAGGCCACAAACACCCCGCCACCCACAACTAGAGGACTAGAGGCTTCTGTGTTCTGCCCTCCCCTCTTTCCCCACACTGAATGATGCCTTCCTGCCTCTCCCCCTCACCACAGGTGTGAAGAAAATGGTCTTTGCTCTCTCTTCCTTCTACAAAGATGCCAGTTGCCTGAGCCAGGAGAGACATGGGTTGAGTAAGAGCCTGAGTAGCCCCCAGGGTTCATCCCTTTGCTCAGCAGGAGCAGAGCCTGCTCCCTCAGCACTGTGGCTCAGTTGCAGGGTGGATGGCTGCATTCTGACTCTCTTTCCCAGAGTTTGAAATCACTGCCCCATTCTAACAAATCTAGATGAATTTGCAATGAGGACAAGGGACAACCTGAAATGATGTCCTGTGGCATCGCTTCTCTCTTTCTGTGTCAAATGTCACATTGACTTTGCAAGAAAGAAGTATTAGAACATATTTATGTAATGGATGTCAAAACCCAAAAAGAACCTTCCTTGGTTTTTTTGGTTTGTTTGCTTTTAGTTCCATTGATCTAGATGATCAGAAAGGCTGAGTTGCTTTGACAGTAAAAGGATAAATAGATTTGGGCAAAAAACTTTAGTTTGAAGGGTTTAAATGTAGCGTGTAAATATCAAGGTTCTGTAACAGAAACTGATGGACAACATTACATATAAACACTTATTGCAAAATGTGACTATCACTCTGGAAATTATTAAATACATTTTATATAGATTAAATAGAATTAATAGATTAAATAGAATTTATTTTTCCCCAGTCTTGTTTAGAACTTCACATGTTGAGCAAATGCACTACTGGGACTTCAGTAATATTCAACAGATATGTTCCCATTCATTGATGAGACTCAAGAGAAGCAGTCAAATAGAAAAGATCTGCTGTCCTTTTTCTACAAGAAATTTCAATCAGTTGCCCAAATCTTGCTGCTCTTTTCTGTTCATCTCTCCACATTGTTAAATATTCCTTTGCTCTTCTTTCTATTTTAAATGCATCCCATAATATTAATAATACACAGAACAAACAGGAGACCTTTCAAAGCAAAGAGGGTAAGGAAGATAGAAGTATTAATACTGCGAAGAGATGTAAAGTCTTAAAACAGAAAGAAGCAAGTGAAAGGTTAAGTAAATAAGATAATGTTCAAATATATAAGCCACAAGATATTATTGGAGAATGTGGTTACAGTTTAAAGAATAAAAGCATAAAAAGCATAATTATACTGTCAGAAGAAAAAAAATAAATCTAAAATGTAGGCAGGATCTGTGTCTCACATAAGCACTTGGGAACAAAAGCCAGAAAGATAAATATAAAACTCCAAAACTGCAAGCTGTAAAAAGAAAATAAAAAAGAGAAAAAGAATTGTCAGAGTACCATTATCAGATCAGTAGTGATCAGCAAGAAATTAGACCAAAAGGATTAAGAAAACTTCCATGGCAGCTGGATTCTCTCCCAGAACACTAATGAAATGGCAAGAAAGATAAAAGAACAATCAGATTATGTTTGCAATCTCAGCTGCAGGACCACCCCTCCAATAGAAATGCAGTGGAATCAACTGCAAAGTAGTTTGGCAATAAAATGAAAAGATGTAAACCTAGAACAACCATAGACTTGTCACATATATCTAATTATAAAATTAGAAAACTCTCCCCTACCAGACAGAATTGGTCCAAAGGAATCAGAAATGGCTGAGAAGAATAAATATGGATTCATCTGGGGAATTACGTAAAGGTTCATTATATTAATTGGGTTTTTTAGCAGATGCAGACCTAGAAAGAGGAAAATACTTAGAAACCTCTGTCCTTTCCCATTACTAAACACTTTCTTGTCTCACCCAGCCTCAGATTGCACTTGCCTGGAGGTGCATGGATGGGGAGAAAAGGATAGTTGGTTTACCCTGGTACTCTGCTGAGCTCACACACTTGCAGTGTCTTTGGCCGAATTAATTCTGTGGCCACTTTGTCTACTCCCAGTTTAAGTGAGAACCTGCTGTCGTGGTGACATTCCCATGGCACTAATTTTTGAACAAAATTCTGCAGAAATCAAATGAAGCAGCATAGGAGGCTGCTGTGCAGCGTCAAATTGTAACTTAGATTCCTAATTTTACTCAGCACTGCTCTAAGTGTGCTGAAGATTTTGCCTGCTGAACGTATTAGGAAGCAATGAAGTGAATCTTTTTCTAGTTATCCCATGGGATATACTTGCAGAACATTCAAACTAATGGATGGCAAGTCTTAGAGAAGGTGTCAAATGCAGATTGCAGATGTGATCCCTTAATTTTCAGTGAAAAGAGTAGTGGTCTGTACAATTGTTTTGATTCAGCAGGGATTTCTGTCTTAATATCTTATTTTGCTGTGGAAAAAACCAGACCTGCAGAAATTAGGCCTTAAAAGCCTCCAGTGCAACATTTTTATCGATGAAAAAAGATACAAGAACATCTACCTAAACAGAGAAAAATCCTGAATCTTTGACTTAAAGAAACATGTTAGTCCCCTAAATTCTTGATTCTGGCATGAATTACAGTGTTAAAAATTATTCTTCAAAATGATGTGTAGCCAGCATGTATAAATCACTGATATGACAGATCAAATGAGAAGATCTGTTTGGTGTGGCAAGCTCCTTTCCATATGTTTTTTGACATCCAACCTTGTGGATCAAATGTAGCAATAGAGAAATTGCAGAAATTCAATGGAAAGAAACAAAATATTGTCCAGCAAATTAAAAAAAAATTATATGATTAGTTTGCTACCTTTTTTTCCCTACATGTTAGAAAGCAATTAAGAAATGGATGCTAAACTGGATAATTAAAGTATAGAATTATGGGTAATTTTCTCATTTTATATTAAATCTAAGCAGAAGACAATGCTTAGAATTGTTAGAATAGGTTCATTTAGTTTCACAACTGGAAGGCACCAAGACTATTAGCCACATAGCTATATTTTGAAACATTTATCACAAGTGCTGTGGCATTTCCATAGATTAACACTTATTAAAGAATAGTTTTATGAAAATCAGCCTTGATTTTAAATTTAAAGAAAAATATATATGCTGCTTCATTATGCTGCTCTCCTCCTTTCTATTAAAGTGATTCAAAAACCCCAAACATATAAATACAAAGCCCCTAGTCCATTGTTATTTATAAGGATATTTTTGGTTTAGTTCAGTTTCATTTTAGATGATGTGATGAAAACCGTGCAAAGATAAAGAGTAAGGACTACAAATATCACCTGTACTGACAGTAAGATTCAAATATCAGCCTAGCACCATTTCTTTCCAACACTGAGTTTACAACTAGTCTTTAATTTTTTTATTCTGTTGTCAGACATGCTGTTAAAATATTTTTAGTTTGTTTGTAGCTTTGCTGTACTCCAAGAATAAATTTATACTTGTCAGTTGCTTCTGGCATATTTAGAAATTTCCCAGCAATATGACATTTCCTGCTTTGTGTTGCTATCCTAAGAAAGATCAGGTAAGCACTCTTCAATGTTTTTCCTGTCTTTGTAACTACTTATTTTCATTTTTATTTTTTTTATTCCTGTAACAATGCCTTCTTATTTTCTTCTTGTAATTTCCTTAAAAAAACCCCCAACAATCACTTCCCCCAAAAGCCTACAGTTTTATCTTTAAACTTTTGTTTCTTTGTGACAAAGTATTGAGAAGCTTTGATGGCTTTATTGACTCATTTTCGAGCACAAGAACCAGAAAAAAAAATGTTCCTGCATTTTGAAGAGACTCCATAAATTAAAAAGAAAAAAATCAAGCAACCAAACAACAACCTCAGCATCATCCTATTATGATTCCTGGCAGAAATTCTACAAACCATTTCTAAAGACAGCAAAGGTTATTGATCTGAAAGAATTTTTGAACAGCCATAAAATATTTGCAGTTATTTCAACTGCAACACTTGTTCAGGTCCTGAGCCATACTCAGCCATACTCTGTTCCTAGAGTATACAGCTGTAAGCAAAATCATGACTTCACAAAGTCGTGGAAATCAGAGGATGCAATACCTGCTATATTTATCCATGAAAGCAAAACTGGATAGCTGTAGACTGTGAAGTTCACCATGCTGGGTTTCTTCCCCAGACTTATATCCCTTTTCCTTTCACTTTTAGCAATATTGTCACATATTGGCTAACTTTCCATGGGCATTTTGACTAGTTACACAACCTGGTCTCTCTGTATCTATGATGATGGTTTCTACCTTCATAAAAGAACCCTTGTGTTTCTCACCACCCACAAAAATATTCATTTGTTTTGTTTAATTTCTTTTCACCTAGTATTTTCCCTTTTGCTGCCCAAATGCATTAATGGTAAAACCTTGTCGGGGTTATACCCAACCTGTAGGGTGGCCTAACTAGGCCAACCCCCTGAGTTCTTCTTTTTTGTTCTATGAATGAAGCAGAGGAACTTCTTTTTGGTCTTCAGGGATTGTTTATTATATCTTATCATAAGTTCTGAGCCATGGATGGTACAGGCTCTGCTCTCTTACAAACATGAGGTGATTCTGCTCTCAAGGAGACAAAATGTCCTCTTACATACAAAACAAACAATCCAATTATTTAACACTACATATTGTAAACGTGTATTGTTATTAGTTTTCTACCAATAACTAGTTATCAATCTATTCACGTACCTGGCACTGCAGCAAACTCTACCCAATAAGATTGTGCTCTTAACACTACAAAAAATCGAGTAAGTGAAGGAGAAGAAGGGAAACTGTGGCAACGCCTCCATCTTGAACCTTCACTTACACCCACAGTATATAAAACCTAAAGATTACATTTTCACTAAACAATAACTACCAACTACACTGCTGTCTGATTCATACTTGAGTTGTTTCCAACTCCTCAGAAAGCTTTGGAAGGTTTCTCCATGGACGGAGATTGAAAGGGGTGCTTTCTTGAGGGTCAGGAGTCTTCAAGACAGGCAGAGAAATATTCCCTCCATCCTGGGTTCCCACAGAACCTGACTAACAGTTCACTGGTTTCAAGAGTTAAAAATAAGAGACACAATGCTGTAATTTACTGTGACTTCTCTGTAAAGTTCACATTTCTTAATGATCCATACTGGAGTTGCTGTGGAACCTGTTTACTGGTGTTTACACTCTCTCTGTGTGCATGGCATACATCACTCCTGCATGTTCATTTGTGTTTCCCCTTTAGCAAGCTCCACATAGTGCAAAATTTAACAGTACATTTTTCTATGTGATAAGAAAAGTGGAAAAATATTAAGCTGGCAATGAAAATATTTACACAGCACACTCAGGAATTTCACACTGGATCCTAAACTTAGGTCCAAACCTATATAGATTTAAAGAGGACAAATCACAGATTTCTTAACCGTATCTGTTCTGTGACAGGATCAAACAGCTTCAGTTAACAGCAATAAATGAAGGAATTCTGGGGTCATCATCAGATAATATCTGCTGCATAAGCAAAGATTGCCTACACTTTTTTGTTATCTAATGCTTTAAACTAGAATGATAAATTTAATCCTCATTTGAAAATACATGCAAACATAAATTAACTTCAAGCAAAGTCCATTGGAATCATTAGAACTTAAGTACTCACTAAGCATGAGATAGCTGGTGAAACAAAATGCAATGTTAATGTTATGCTATTGAGGAATGAACTTTTGATTTTTGTTTTAAATTCAGTGGCTAACAGACACTACATATCAAAACTTAATTCCCTTACCAGTGTTTGCAATGATATTATGAAACCTCCTCTATAAAAATAATAGAATAAGAATAAGCAAATGGAAAAGAAAAAGGAAAAAGAAAAAATATATATATTTTTAAAATTTCCTAAAGCAGCAGATTATGCTAAAAGAAAGATATTTTGCTTATATCTATATGTTTGGTTTTCAGAAATATGACCTTATTTTCTCTGTTTTAAAATGCTGATAATGTGAAATATTTGTGAAGCACTTAGAAACTACAGTACTGAGTGCTGCAAAAATACCTTTTCTGATCAGATTATATGTGGCAGACAGGCCAAAGTTTGAAATATTCTGTCAAGGAAAATTTACATACATTATTATTGGAACTAATCCACTGTTCCACCTATTGGCCTAGGATGAGCTACCTGTCAGGTTATAATGCAGATGCTAACAGAGATGTCAATTAAAGTATGCTTGTGGCTGTTCAGAGTATTAAAAAAAACAACACATAATTTAATTTTTAATTCTATCAATTTTCCTCTTTCCATGATAATTAAATTCATGTAACAAAACTAAAAAGCAAGTCCTGAACTAAATTCTGCACCTGCAATATAATGAGATTTTTTTAAAGGGAGAGAGGTGTTATAAAAATAGATATTATTTTCAGGCTCTAATACAATTCCTCCTACAGTTGAGCTGCTAATTTAGTGGTGGTGTTTTTATTTCTTTTCATTTACCATGGGGAAAAAAAACCCTTCTTATCAGCATTATTTTAGCCCTTAACAACAAATTCTTAGCTAGTACATTCAGTTAAGTCCCAGTGAAAGCAATAGCTTCCCATGTATTTACACCAGGTCTGTAATCCAGACAAGGATTTTAAATCCTCATGTCTGCTGGCCTGTGATAACTGTGTCATCTCTTTGTGACATCCTGCATCTGATACAGGCTAGACATTTAATAACGAGTATGTCATCTAACATGTCATCTTGTTAGAAAAGGAGACAAAGCTGTAAAGACGCTTATCTGCAAGCTCTTATTTTTAAGATAATCAATGAACTCTTCCATAGTAATTGTACCTCAGCAGGCTTCAAACAGCAGACACTGGACAGAGCCACAGTGATTCCTCTCTGTTCCCCAGGCAAATGAGGTAAAACTTCAGAGGAACTCTCCTGTCTTTACAATCACAGAAAGAAGCCAGACAGGGAACATTAGACCCTTCTGCAGCTATGACTAGAATCCCCTCTGCTGAGCCTCTATATGTCAATGCTTTTCTCTTCAGTTCCAACAGGATGTTTCAGCATGCTGAGAGTGTGCATGGGGTGATGCTCTAACTTCCAGAGTCTTCAGGGAGCTTGACAGTCACAGGAAACCATAATAAAAGTCCAGTCTCACCAAGTGAATGGTCTCTAGGTGTTAGGATCTAAACAGCAGATCCCTTGCAAAAGGGCAGCCTGGTATACACCTGCTATAAAACACTGGTGTTTTCTTCTCTGGGTTTGCTCTCACCTTTGTCTATGTGATTGATACATTAACTTCTCTCTCCAAGTTACTATCTTATGCCACCATTGCTGTATTTATCCACTCTTTAGCACAACAGAGCACTTTCTTGGTTAGCTCTTAGAATTTACTGCAACAAAATGATTAATAATGATATTAAGAGGAGCAACTTTACAGACCATGCATTTTACTGTGTTCTAATTCAAATCCCAGCATTCTGACAAAAAAGCTTAGTTAAACTAAAAGGTGTGAAATTAGTCTGTAATTTTCCATAGAATGTATAATTTATTACTCACATAAGTAGGTGATAATGCTCAGAAATGCCTTTTCAAAACTGCAAGTGCGTAGAAACAAAATTTTTTAAGCTGGACTTTTTATACTTCACAATTAATCAAAAGGTATTTTTGTAAATATATTGTACATACTCAAAGTTTGAGTCCAAAATCATGTAAGACAATTTCTTGATACATTGGCTACTAGATACTAAGTAGCAATTCTTTGTTCCTCTCTGTAGTTTTGGTGAACATAGTACCTAGTTCTGTTGTTCAAGCTGTTTCAGAACTCACATGAAAGCAATGCTGCTTTACTTATGTGAACAATCAATACATTGAACTAAGAATATTCCACATGAATGTAGGATTTGCTTTCTACTTCAACTATTATTCAAATGTACAAGATTATAATCATCAGATTGCTTTGTCTCTCAGTTTTGAAGTTTCATGCTTATTAAGAGCATTTAAAGGAATACTCCCAGAAAGGGAAGACATAAAGAGCAATGTAAATTCTTTGATACGTTGCATAAAGATTATCAAAAGTGTTTTTGCAAGATTGACCAGATATGTTGGTTTGGTAGGATATCTTCAAAATTCCTGCTACAAGTGCATATCCTCCATAGATCTGAATGCAAAGTCATCGTTCTATTTATGAGGGTTAGAAAGCTCATTAGACAAAAAAATCCTCTCACATTGTAGATTTGCATTTAAATTTGATTTAATTTAAAAAGAGAAGTTGTTTTTTTCTGTTCTGTGTTAGTTCTCTATTAAATTCCAGCAGAAATTCTCTTGTCAGTCAATCATATTGTGGATCAGAATTTATAAACACAATTCCCCAAACATGGTCATGTTTATCTCTATACCTAAGTAATCCAGCTAACTTCAGTGTTTTCCTGATAAATAAAAAGTTAAAATGTGCATGTAGGTGTATGTAGGATTGACTAAGTTGCCTGACTGAATATCTTTGTTCACTTCAGCAAGCATCTCATGACTCCACACAGCTATCTATTCATAGAAAATTAAAGAACAGATAGCTCAACTACATTAATGAATAAGTGAAATTAAAAATGTCTAATTAGATCTTGTGTTAGCATCAACACTAATCTTTTTTTACCTTTAACATTCTTAGTAGCTTGTCATAATACTGATGTTTGCTAAAGACTGTGGAAACAGTAAAATAGTATTCTGTACCCATTTTATTCTTCCAAAAGGGCCTTTAACTTTTAAAGAAAAATATAGAAATTAATATTCAAGTTACATCTGACATTTTGTGGGCTGCAATTTTTACTAAAATCAAATTGAGGTCGCATATAATTTAGTTAGAGCAAAACACTCCTCATTTGGTAAAAGCAGAGGCAGATTTTTGGATAAGTGTTTATTCTGGAAGGACATACAGAAAGAGAAAACTTACAATTGGAGAAGCATTTTAAAATGAGTAGCTAGCTAGCCAGACTGCAGCTATTTATTGTTTAAGATGTTTGTTCTCCGGATTAGTGAGAGGAAAGAAATAGAATTTCAATTACAAGTGTTATCTGTTATGTATATTAAAAGCTTTCTATATTCACTGGTGACAACCACAGCAGACACACAGCTATTGACTAAAAGCCTTTCATAAGGAGTGGATTAATAGCATTTCTCCTTCTGGTAGGTATAAATATTTCATCTATAGCTCAGGAAAACTTCAAATAGTTAAGCCGTTAATGATGTCATTCTCCATTCTCTTACCATGCTACTTCTCACAGAAGCTTTACAGCAGGGGAGCCTTAGACAGGTGAGAATCACTTTTCACTGCAGAATAGCATACTCATTATATGTCTTTGCCTTCTAAATGTCCCCTTGTTGTGGTTTTCTTGGGTTTGGTAATTAGAAGTATAACTGAAAGCAATGCAGTCTAGCTTCAAAGGGAGACATAGTAAGACAGAACTCAGCATGGTTCTCTTATCAGAGACGTACAGATTCATTTATGTTGGAAAATACCCTCCAAGATCATCAAGTAGAACCTTTGACTGGTTATCATTTTATCAACTAGAACACGGTACTTCCAGTTGTTTCTTGAATGCCTCCAGGGATTGTGACTCCACAACCTTCCTGGGAAGTCTATTCCAATGCTTAACAAACCTTTCAGTGCAGAAATTCCTCCTGACATCCTACTTGAACCTCCCTTGGTGCAGCTTGAGGCCATGTCCTCTTGTCATGTCACTAATTGTCTGGAAGAAAAGGTCAACCCCCACCTTCCTAAAACCTCCTTTCAGGGAGTTGTAGAGAGCAATAAGGTCATCCCTGAGCATCCTTTTCTCCAGGATGAACAACCTCAGTTCTCCCAACTACTCCTCATAAGACCTGTGCTCCAGACCCTTCACCAGCTCTGTTGCCCTTCTCTGGACACATTTCAGCACCTCAATGTCCTTCTTGAAGTGAGGGGCCCAGACCTGGACACAAGATTCAAGGTGTGGCCTCCCCTGTGCTGAGTACAGAGAATCAGTCACTTCTCTGGTCCTCCTGGCCACATGTTCTTGATGCAAACCAGGGTGTCATTTGCCTTCGTGGCAAATGTCTTATCCAGATCTTACCAAGAGCTTTATCCATTCTGCCATAATCCTGTCCTTAAAGGTATGATAGTAACCCTCTTTTCACAAGAGTGGGTGCAAACCTCAGCCACTTTGAATAATTTGAAAAGGGTTTTTTTACTTTTGGCATAAAAGATCAAAAACAAGTAATGTGATTCCCTGTCTATGCTACATTGATCGACTAACAAGTCCTAATGGGCAGTAGATTTTTGAAGAATATGAATAATATATTGTACTAAGCCATTAATTTCCATATAAATTCTCAAAAAACAATTGATAAGTGTAAATGCTTCCTAATAAGTGAGTAGAGATAGTTCCAAGTATCAGTGAAATGAAATAGCAAACTATGCACAAGCATATTAATAAATATTTCTGGCTGTCTTAACACAGTTGTCATTGACATTCAGCACTCAGCACTCGCCATGCAGCTTCAAATAGATTACATAAAAATGATGGAGAGACAGAAGATAGATTATTTATTGAGAGTCAAACCCTACAGGGAGAAGGCTAGCATTTCTCTGATTTTTGTACTCCCTCAGGATAAAGGTAACATTGTAAAGAAATGGAAACTGTCCTCCCATTCAACTAATGGCAGGATCTGACTGTGACCATAGATAGATTAAATTAAATAGGAAGCAAAGAATGCTACAGTTGCCTAGTCTAAAACCTCACTCAAAAATCCAAACTCAAACCAGCAAACAACCCCCTACAGGCGACCTAATACCAAAGCTGTCTCCCCTACCCCCTCCCCCAAAAAAAACCAAACCAAAAATCCCCCACAAATAAAAACAACACCTTTCCAATTAGGCAAAATGAGATTTCACATTTGAGCTTTATTTTCATGGTGTGTTGAAATAAAAAAACAACCCAACAAATCAAACCCAAAAGTGTAAAAAGATAACTAAACAGAAGTCATCAAGAAACTGGCCTTATAATACAGCACCAGCCCAGGATGTAGGAGCAGTTCAAAGCCTATAGAACATTAGATCTTTTTCCCTCATACCTCAGCTGAACAGTCATTATTGTATTGAGTATACTACTTTCCCCTACTAGCCTCCCCACATAGCTAGATTTGAATTGAATTATCTTGGGAGAAAGTAATTCATTGTCAAAACAAATATGTTACCATGTCAAATTTAAATTGTAATAAAATTAGGCTTCAAGCAAAAACAAAACCAAATGAAAAATGCTAGTGAATGTGAGCTGCTTTGCTTCTGTCATGAGGAAACTCATGGTTCAATTAGCAAACAAATACAGCTTGAAGCATTCCTATGTCCACTCAGATTTCATACAGAGAGACTGATGAAAGCAGATCCTAAATATTTACATCAATAAGTGCCAGTTTCTGTGAAAATGTACAGTACTGGTAGTAAAAGCAAATTGCAAAATTTGTTGGGCTAAATCTGTATAGTTGCTAGATGTCAAAGCTAATATGGGATATCTGAGTTAGTGTTTTGAAACCACAGAAACATATTGAAATATTTTTCCATTCAAATAATGGCAAAATACTTAGGTACTATTAGGCAAGTAATTAAAAAATACAGTCTGTCCAACATAGAATATATTCTCTAATGTACCCCAAACTCCCTGGGAGTAGGTGACTGGAGAACTCTAAATTTCTGATCATAGGACAATATTTTGCAGCTCATCTCATCAGCATTGCTTAAATGAGCTGAGGAATAAAAAAAAAAATTATAAAACTCAAAGAGTCCAACAATTTGTCTGGAATACATAAGTCAAAATTGAGATGTGGAACTAAAGTGAGTTATGTTCAACATGTACACCACTCCATTTTAAGTGGACTCAGAGGAAACTAGATCAGGGAATATCCCAGCTGTATCAAGTAGCAATTATGCCAAGGAGGTAGTCAAACAAACAAACAAACAACCAAACCCCAAAACCAACCAAACAAAAAAAAATTCTCTCCCATCTGGTTTGTAGAGATAGGGAAGAAAACTTGAGTTTCCAAAACACAACACATGCTGGAAGATGATGAAAAACTACTGTAGTTTATCACAGGAACTTGTTTTGCTTGGTATGTCCAGTAAGAAAGTTCAACAGAGACACAAAGGTTGATAAGAGGATTATAAGAAATGGAAAAAAACAGAAGGCACAAAAAGCTCACAGAGCTGAACCTTGAAGGAATAATTTTTTCAGACAGGTTAACTACAGCACAAGTCCATAGGCAGGAGAGCTGGTAGACTCCATTTTTGAATGGGAAGTGAGCAGGGAATTTGCACCACACTGAAGCCCAGGAGAGCAGAGATGGCAGAGTACCTCGTTATCACCTACATTAAGGAGCACAAAATGTAATAAAGTGACCTAAGTTATTGAACAGCGAGGAGAGAACATTCATTAAATTTTGCTACTACTAAATTAAGGTTTTCTATAGAGAAACAAGCTCAAGAGTAATACAGTGTAATTAAATCCATATTCTATTTGATTTCAAGACAAGAAAATTTTACTCTCAGGATCACTCTGGTGATACACACTTCTTGAAGGCAATAAAAAATAAAAAATTCTCATGTATTTAAATGTGTTTCTGTCCTCATGATTTTCAATGACAGCACTTGGCAGTTCTGTTTCCCAGATGACAGAAAGGGATAAAGCTGAGAGTCTCATCATCTCTCGTACTGTTGGAATGAGGACTAGTTTTATAGGAAAGGCAACATTGTATTTAAAATTCCCAGTCATTGTCATGCATGAGCATACTCAACACTTCCCTGACTTAACCAGAGCTTTTTAGTTTCTACAGACCCTTGGTGATGTGGTTTGTGCAGGAATCCTCCTGCTGTGCATATCTTTTCAACTGCAATTGAGTGCAAATCACAGCATATAAAGATCAAAACTTTTTTACCTCATTCCATGATCAGTGTCTGTTTTCAGACCTTTCATGACCATAAATAAAACTGGCCATTTTTAGAATCTGTTATCCTAGAACTCAAATATCAAATGGTAAAAAGTCAGTTCAATAAAGTCATCAAAGAGACTTCTCACACAGAAATAGCAATGTATTTTAGACACAGACACATATCACAAAATGCTGCTTATTCACACCGTGTCTACACCTATGTGAATTAAACAATGACATCTTTATGAGGGAAAAGCACTGTCAATCACCCTGACATGCAGACAAACCCATTAATATTGGTAGTAATTAAATTTATTATGAGGGTAAGTCTCTCCAGGCAGAAATAGGATCTAATTTTGCTACAGAATTCAGATCATCAATATGAAATAAAGAAATGGTTTAACTAGACAGCTAAGAGGTGTTGGACCCAAATCCTTTGTACCATTTATGTCACTAAAAATATTTCATATCTATGAATAGGTATTTCAACGAGACTAAAGACAGGAGAGTGCTTCTTGTTTCACAGAAAATAGAAGTGGTAACTAGGTAAAACAAAACTCATAAATAAAATCAGTGACAGGCTTGTTACAACATTAAATTATAAACAGGAATTTGCTCTTCAGGCAGATGCAAAATTAAATATGTAGAGTGCTTAGTGCCATAGGCTATGAATAACTTTTCGATTTTTACTCACAACAGAAACATTTTGAAGATTACTTTTGATCTAGACTAAAAAAAGCCAAACTGATTAACAGTGAGCTGATAAAATAAATGATGCAAATTTAAAATTCATTATTTTGTTTTCAAATTTCCACCTATTCAAACTACTTAACAAATGACACATGGTTGAAATGATTTTGCTTTTTTATGCATTATTTACATAAAGCTATCCTTTAACAAAATTTTGATCCATGGAAGACTATATATGCTCTTCCAAAAGATGGAGATTTGATAAACTTGAAAACTTCTGTAGATATTTCTAACAAGTTCCACGTTTCCAGTTAGACAGTAAACCCACCAGCTAAATGTTTAATTTTGTGAGCCATAAATGGAAGCAAAAACACTCACTGGTTTCAGAGCACAATCAGCACAGAATCTTTACACATCTTTACCTAATAGGTGATAAAAACCAGCATGAAACCCAAAATTATTTATGTCTCACTCACCCAAAATTGATGCTGAAATCAATGAAAACAGCTGCAGATTTTTATTTATTTATATAATAAATAAATAAATAGAAATCTAACAAACAGAATAATAATGATCTAACAAACAGATTGGAAATAGTTAAGAAAGTACAGCTAGGAACCGAGCAGCAGCACTATTGGTAGCTCAAACTGGTATAGGGGGAATCATACCATTTAATTGTAGAACTAAAATGTTACTTTACTAGACCTGTTTAGAAGTAAAATTTATACTGATATGCAAAATTCTGTCCTTAGAGGAATTTATAATTCAAATCTTACCTGCTGAGTTCATAGCACGTAAAATCCTGCTTCACTATGATCTAACCAACACGAATGCATGTAGCATTAACATCTCTGCCTAATATACATAATAACCCATAAAACAAAATGCAAATAAATAGTGCCCTTGACAGCTAAATTGTAGAAGTAGGGAGCATTAGGAAATTTTGGAACATGTTTAATAGTGCATTTTACAACTCTACTCATTGTTTATCCTGTCTTTCAGTGTCATTCAGAAAATGTATCTCTATTGGTAATGTTCTCACAGCAAGAGGAAAAATTTGAAAGAAGTACCATGCCCTGTTTCTTGTGAGGCTTTGGGAGTTGAAAACCATAATGAAAACACTAAAAATTTTAAAAGGTAAGTACAGATGGGAAGACAAAAACATCTCTAAAGTTCTGAAATTGAGATTTGTGACAAGATTTAAAAATTATTTTTATGCAGATTCTTGTTCAAATGGGGGAAAAAAAGGGGCCACATTTGGAATATAACTGGACAAAAGCATGTCCATCTTCACTCAGAATTGGAAATGTGGCTTTATAAATTAATAGGGCTGTAGACCTTTGTGTGATTCTCAATGCACCTTTCTTGTAGCATAACCTCAGGGTGACAAGCCCATGAAAAAGAATCAGCCACATTTCCTAGAAAAAAAATCTCTTGAAAATTCTGAGGGTGGACTCCAGGTACTGTCAGGTCATCCTGTGCAGATATAAAACAACTATGACTAAAGTCAGCTTCACTCAAATTACTATGATTGCATAAATGGTAATCAGTTGGCCTGAAGAAGAACCTGGTTTCAGTAAAGTACTGGTAAATAGTGCTACTCAGCCTTCATTTAATTTTATTTAATTAACTTCAGCTGCACAAAATACAATGCCATTTCAAGTATACATGTAGAGATTAGTGACTGAATCGAGGTGAAGAGATTAGAGTGAGACACAGTACAGAAGGAGCTGGAATAGAAAGAAGAGCAGCAGCAGAGCTGTTCTGTGATGGTGTTCCACAACAAACACAGAGCCAGAAGCCAGTTGCAAAGGGAGAGGCAGCACAAAAGAGGAATGTGAGATTCGAGCAGGTAATTTGGACTAAAGGCAATGTTTCCTGTTCTTTTCTAATGTATATTTCACTGTGCTAGAAGCTGTTAATTAAGATATTAATCTCTTGGAAGGAGCACAGCAAGGGATACCAGTAGCCATTGCAACAGTCACAAAGCCAGATTCAGGCATCAGCAACTTTTCCCTTGATGAAATAATGTACCAGCTCTGTCTGGGGTAGTATTCTTCAGAGTAGCTGGTATGAAGCTACATTTTGGGTTGGTGATGAAAACAGTACTCATAATATAAAGATGTTTTGTGCCCTGGGGAAGGCACAAGAAGTTGGGATGGGACACAGCCAGGACAGCCAACCCCAAATGACCCTGGGAACATTCCATGCCATATGACATCATGCTCAGTATATAACGTGGGGGGAAGAGAGAGGAAGAGGGGGATGTTTGGAGTAATGGTGTTTGTCTTCCTGAATAATTGTTTGGCATGATGGAGCCTTGCTTTCCTGGGAATGGCTGAGCCGCTGTCTGTCCACGGGAAGCAGCAAATGAATTCATTGCTTTGCTCTGTTTGCATGTTCAGATTTTGTTTAATCTCTTGAACTGTCTTCATCACAATCTGTGAATTTTCTCACGTTTACCCTTTCAATTCTCTTCCCAATCCTAGCAGAGTGGAGTGGCTGTATGGGGTATAGCTGACAGCTGGGACAGAGAGATACTGTCCAAAGACTGTTTTATTTGACTTTTTTTTTCTCACAGAAGTATTCCACATCGTTAGGTAGCTGTGATTCCAGTCTTTATTCCTAGACTTTATAGAGTTTGCGGCATCCCTGTGTTTGCTGGATGCACTGGGTTGTAACTTGAGAAAAATGGATTCACATGATTATCTGTCACAGCCTTTCATCTGATAATGAGAAAATGTCTCAGACTTTTAACGTCAGCTCCTATGTCTTAAAGCAATGTGGGGGAATACTTCCCTACTCCAGTAGCATGACACAAGGACAGAGACATTAAAAGCTCTAAGGTGGACAGATATCTCCAATAATGCATGCTATAAACACATAAAAGATGAAAAGATAGAGCTATAACCTTATAGACAAGCAAATGTCAGCACAATTGATGGACACCAGGTAGAAAAAATTACTAAATAAACAATATGAAAATCCATAGTATCAAATATAGGTGTAAATCTGGGAAACACAAGGAAACCTGATTAAGCGAGATAGAGAAATATTCAGCACTGAACTACAGAGGTCATCTCAGAGCAGTGGAAGCATTACCTTATCCTTGTTTGATTTTTAATTATGTCTAGCTGGCCAGGGCTATGGGGTGCTTAAGAGAATTTTAATGCTTTCCACTGCAGTTTAGGTAGAGGTAGAAAACCCCATGGATTCAATCTCTAATCTCATCCTCTACAGATCTGCTTAAAGACTTCATCAGCTAAGTCATTCATTCTCCATGCTCTTTATAGTATTTCAACTATAAGTGCCAATTAGACAGTATTTTAACAGAAAGGGTTGCTAGTTCTTCTAAAGAAAAAAAAATCCAATCAAAATGAAGCACAGACTCCACTGTAGAATAAAATCCACTCATTATGGTGACAAAAAAGAGGAGCTATTCTAAAGAAACAAAATTAAATGCGGAATAACTTCATGTTTTCAACTTTCCATGGTGAGCTCTCTGGTTTGAATGCAAATAAAATACAGTATTTGTTATTTCATACGTTATTTCAGCTCTACATGGAACTTTACTCCTCAGTGGTAACTCCCTGGAAAACCATCTTTCTTTTCTGTGGAATGGGAGAGGGAGAGCCATTTTGAATGGCTACTTTTTAAATGTGAATATAGTTCATTGAAAGGGGATAAAAGCTCTAGGAAAGGATGAATGTAGCTGAATTCCACACAATTTAAACCCGTCATGAGACTAGTAAGTCTGGACTTAAATTAAAACTATCAGTCATTTTCTTGCACTGAACAGGTTTTGCATAAAATTTCCTGGGAACCAAAGCTGCACTAGATTATAAAATGCAAATTATAATATTTCATCTTCTAATAATCAACATTTTAATCACTTAAAAAAAACAGTATTAGCTAAATGTCTTTAAAAGGACTTTTTTTATAATGGAAAACTTAAAAAGCACTCTAAAAATTAGTGAAAATCCATCTCAGTCTGAAAGACAACAAAACTCTGTGCAGAATTGTTCAAGTAAATTCTGTACTGGAGTATTGTCCAGTGTCTTTAATAGTGTCTTTAATAGTGTCTTTAATCATATTTTCTGAAAATATTTCAAATTCATTTTCAAGAATCAGTGGCTCTAAGACCCTAAAAGATTTCATGCTCAAATAAGTGAGAAGATTATACTGTGTTTTTAAAATGGTTGCTTTGTAAAAAGCCTCTTGGAGTCTGTCAGTTTCTCTTTTGCTCTTAAGAACTCTGTTTTCTGACAGCAGGGAACTTTTGAGAAAGGAATGTCCTACGCAAAACTTAGAGGAACTGGAGAATAAGGAGCTCTTATCTGGGATCAATTCCTTTTTATGTCTGGACTAGCTCTCTGATCAGCAGGGGTTTTGTGGTTTGTTGTTTGTCTTTTTTTTTCCATTGTGCCTTCCTAGGGCTGGCAGATTAACTGTCTGAGTACTTTTTAATCTTGAAAGAATATTTTACACTTTTTAAAGAAGAGCCATCCTTTATATAATTTCCTTTCGATTAATTATTTGTACCCTCTCTGCCTCACACCTTAATAAGTCCCAGGGAAGAGAGCAGATGAAAGTGGCCAAACTTCACCAAGACAATTATAGGAAAAAAAAATACCCAATCCTAAATGATATGAAAAGTTTAAAATCAAGAGCCAAAGGACAGAAAATGCAGAGAAATCTACTGTAGACTATCTTCTTTCATCTACTTCCATACAGTCAAGACAGATGCACTCTGTATAATATTATACTGGAAGTGATTCTTGAACATATTTATTCAAGGCTTAGCTGAATCTCCAGGGCTTCAGAATTTGCAGTCCATTGAGATGTCTTGCAAGTTATCAAAATATACCTAAAAGGATAGGTCAAAAGCTCAGGTTCATCAAATCTTAGACTGATTTTCTAGACTGATTATCAGGTAAAAAACAAAGCCATTTGTTTTAAACTTGTATTTAATAACTCACCAAAAAACTAACTCATAAGCATACAGAAAGAATTACTTTTTGAACACTGGAATACTTAAGCTTTTGTTTGATCAAGTTCTGTATGTATGTTAGCCATTAGACTCAAAATTTGGATTAGTACTATGACACTTAACAGCCAGCTATCCACAAGCTTCTACTCCCTTCACACTCACATCCCTACCCTAAAGCAGGTTAGATTCAGTTACGAAAGTAAGCTGCTGAGCCTGTCCTTTTAATAAATTAAAGTAGATTTGAATCCACAACACACTAAAAGCTAGTCTTTTAACACAACAGCAGCAAAAGTACTCTATTAAGCAGCATGTGAATCAAAATCCCTTTAAGCATATGTTGTTCAAAGTCCAAAGGGAAGTCTTCTACTTACATCCCTACTGATTTTTCACAGCATCTCCTCCCAGAAGTGAACAGAACCCTCCAATAAAATAACAGCCAAGTTTACAAAGGTCATTTGTATGGAGGTAGCATCACTACTAAAAGGATACACTATAAAAAGAATCCCAAACTTTACTCTTCCTTGGTATCCAAATTGTGTCACTAATCTTTTATGAAAATTGTTAAGAGAAAAATGTTGCAATAGCATGCTCTTACTCCAGGTATATCTGAACATGAAAATATTTCAGAAAACACTGACAATACCTGAGAAAGGACTACTTAAAAGGTGACCAGGAAAAAGATTTTTTTAAGAAGAGCTTTGAAAAACATAAAGCATTCTTCAACCAAAATATTAAGTATAAATTCTGGAATGAAAAGAATGTTAACATATTGAATACTTACCATGAAAAATGCTAAGGAGAATTCATGCTGCTATTCATGGCATAGAAAGCATTTTAGAAAAATGCCCCCATACAGAAACTAGTACACCATAAAATACCAGAGCTTCATTAGCATCAGTTTATCTGGCATAACAAAAATTAAACCATGAATGAAATAAAGCTAATTCAGGGCTAAGGAGGATTCTCCTGTCCCAAACCTGTGGTCTTTTAAGTTTTCTAGTTTTAGTCTGTATTTTTTCTTTGTCCTCATCCTCTTGGTCACAAATTTTTTCACTTGCAAGCTTTTCTTTCCTTCAATGCAATCCTATGTGGCATTATACTTTTAGCAACTTTATTCCCTTGTTTACTTCATCAGACGCAACCTTTCAGAGAAATGTTTATTATAGGTAACTAGCTCTACTAACTAGTTACACGAGTGTGCTGTTTCTCCCTTGATTTCTCTCCTCTTTAATTTGAGAGTTTATAGGGATTCTAAAACAATATTCTATTCCCTTTCCCTGAAAGTGTTCAAAGAAAACTTGTAAATATAATGTTTAGGGAAGTGGTTTGGTGGTGGCTCTGGCCATATGAATATGCATAATGGTTGGACTCAATGATAATAGAGATTGTTTCTAATCTTAATGATTCTACAATTCATTGTTTTTTCACTAAGATAAGGATTAGAAAAAAATGTTTGTCTCTTGATATTTCCTGAGACACAGTAACCACTGATTTTAGTCACTGTTAGTTGATGACTAGGTATAATTCTGTTTTTAAAAACTCATCAGATTTTCTTTCAGTTGAAGGAAAACTATTTACATAACTATTTTCTTAAAATTTCATCTGAGAATTTGTTCTGTTTAGATATAAGCGGAGCTTTCCATAGTGGCCACTTTGGGGGTTGCTATCACCTCCTTGACCTTGTATAAGTTGTATTTTCTGAATCTTTTTGATTTTTCTGATTGAAAATGTAATGACAGTGTGCTTATGATACAGCAAATTGAAACTAATGGATGATGACCTCCACTTTTCCTTCCCAAATGTAAGAACATCTCAATACACATGCAGTTCTCAAATAAAATAGCTGTTCTGTCCTCCCTGTTTAAGGCACATGTGAAGTTTAATTCCTGGAATTCTACTAAATCTGGGGAAATTACTATTCTGTCAACACTGTCTTTCATTGCTTATCCCTGAGATACCTCTCTTGTTTGTTTTGCTTTAACTTTTTTAGTGGATAGGTGTATATTTGGATTACTCCTGACATTTTAGTAATTACTTAGGTTTTCGGTGACACAGATTTTCTTACTAACATGTAAATAATACTGTGGTCACCCACTTCCTGGTTGATCTGGCCTGTAAGTACTAAAATATAAATCACTTTGCATCACACTATTTTCAACCTGAGTGAAACAAATAAATCCTGGAAATTTTTACGCTGAGAACAGCATGGATAATGAAAAATGTTTCATACAATTACCATTTTCAGTTTTAAATGGATTGACTTTGGTCTTGTTCAGCTTGCTTTCTAGCTCACATTCAACAAAGACTTTAGTAAATAGAGTGACAGAATATCCTAAAACTTAATCATTATGTTGCTGGTATTAGTGATAATTGCAGGAAATAAATTCTGTTTTTTCAAGTCCATTTCTGACAGAAATACAAGCCTAAAGGGCTGATCTTCTCTGAAATATAGCAGATATAATAAATAACTGCTTTATTACTCAAATTACAAAGAAAATTGCCAGAAATCTATGAGACTATTAGAAATCATTCATTCATTAATTAAATACATTGAAATACAGAAATTAATATATAGATATGAACACATAAAAACAAGGGATAGAGACAAGACAGGGATGTTTAATGCATTAATTCCCTCTATCTTCAACATGGAGGATGGACCAAAAGGGTCTCAGTGTCCTGAGCTGGAGGATCATGACCATGAGAATGATCAACTCCCAATAGATCCTGAACTTTTGTGGGATCTGCTGCTCCAGTTGGATTCCTGTCAATCTATGGAACCTGATCAGATTCATCCAGATTCCTCAAAGAGATAGCTGATGGCACTGCAAAGCCTCTCTGGATGATTTTTGAGTGGTCTTGGAATCCAGAGAGGTTGACTTCCAGTTGACTGGAAGCCAGCTAACATTGTCCCAGTTTTTCAAAAGGGCAAGGAGGAGGACCCTGGAAACGACACATCTGTCAGTCTCATTTCAGTGTCTGGTAAAATCATGGAAAATATTATTCTGAGAGATATTGAAAATTGCCTGGAGGACAACACAGTCATCATTTACAGCCAGCATAGCTTCATGAGGGGAAAATCCTGCTTGTCAAACCTGATTTCCTTCTACAAGAGGGCAACCCACCTCACTGATCTAGAAAAGCAAGGATATGTATTCTTTTTGGACTTCAGCAAAGCTTTTGATACTGTCTTCCACAGCACACTTCTGGACAAAGTGTCTAGCTCACAGCTGGATAACTGTGTTATGTGATAAGTGAGCAACAACCTTATGAGTTGGGCACAATGGTTTATAGAGAATGGGGCTGGTGTCCTGTCACTAGTGGGGTTACATAGGGCTCCATCTTCAGCCCTGTGCTCTTCAATATCTTTATCATTTATGACTTGGATGCAAGACTCATAGGAATACTAATAATTCCAAGGACAACAAATTGGGAGGAGATTCCAGCTCCCTCATGGGCAGAGAGGCCCTGCAGAGAGACTTTGACAAATTAGAGAGACAGGCACTGACCAGGCATATGAAGTTTATCAAAACCAAGCACCAGATTCTGCATTGGGATGGGGCAACCCCTGGCTGTGTGTAGAGACTGGGGAATGAGAGGCTGGAGAGCAGCCCCATGGAAAAGGACCTGGGGGTCCTGGTCAGTGGCAAGTGGACCATGAGCCAGCAGTGCCCTGGCAGCCAGGAGGGCCAACCCTGTCCTGGGGGGCATCAGGCACAGCATGGACATCCGGGCAAGGGAGGGATTGTCCTGCTCTGCTCTGAGCTGGAGCAGCCTCACCTCGAGGGCTGGGGGCTGGTTTGGGCATTACAATATAAAGGAGACCATGAGCTATTAAAGAACATCCAAAGGAGTGGCACGAGGATGGGGAAGGGTCTAAAGGCCTTTATGAAGAGGGGATGGTTTGTTTAGCCTAGAAAAGAGGAAACTGAACTCTGACCTCATTTTGGTCTTCAACATCCTCATGAGAGGAAGTGGAGGGATAGGCACTGATCTCTTCTCTCTGGTGACTAGTGACAGGACTTGAGGAAATGGCATAAAGCTGAGACAGGGGAAGTTTAGGCTGGATATCAGAAAAAGGTTTTTCACCTACAGGGTGGTTGGGCACTGGCACAGGCTCCCCAGGTAAGTGGTCACAGCACCAAGCCTGACTGAGTTCAGGAAGTGTTTGGACAATGCTCTCAGGCACAGAATGTGAGTCTTGGGGTGACTTGTGCAGGGCCAGAAGTTAAACTCAATGAGAAGCTGATCCTCATGAGTTCTTTCCAACTCAGCACATTCTATGATTCTATGAACTACAGAAAAAAACATGCCCATTCATTATTATCCATTACAAAGTACTGAATCAAGGAAGAAACTGAAGAATATTATTATGTGTGCTTGAACAAGCTTGAACAAACAAATCATCTTTCTAATGGCATAGTTTGAAACAGAATCAGTATCTTGATTCACAGCCTCCTGTGACAGTCACCAGAAAGAGCTACTACTAAAATGTACAAGGTCATTTACTTAATTGTACTTATAATATTATTGGGCATTAGCTCAAAATGATTATGCAGAAAATTATTGCTTATGTTCCCAAATTATCATTTGCTCTGAGAAGTTGTGTAGAGTGGAGAAGTAATTTCTGTGTCTATCTGCCTCCTTCTATAAATAAATGTCTACATTCCAATTGCAACACAGTAAATTATCACGTAAGTACAATTAAACTGAGGCACTGAATGGTTTGTCTCAGAATGGAAAAGTACTTCCTAACAAAACCTTTTACAGAGGGCAGATTCAGGTAGGAGTCTGACATCACAGACTTCAAAACGTTGTGTCTTGCAGGCTGACAAGAATGCACAATGACCATTCAATTTAATTTCATCATCCTTTATATTAAATGGGTTTACATATATATATATTTTTTTTTCCCCTAACAGCTATAAAAAAAGCAGAAGTAAAGTAAGAAGAAAAATTTTACTGTGCAGGTGAATGATCACTAGAACAAGTTGCCCAGAGAGGCTGTGGAGTCTCCCTCACTGGAGACACTCAAGAACTATCTGGATGCAATCCTGCGCCATGTGCTCTAAGATGACCCTGCTTGAGCAGGGAACTTGGACCAGATGATCCACTGTGGTCCCTTCCAACCTCACCCATTCTGTGATTCTGTGAAAATATGTTTTTTAACAATTTTTGTACTGAGTTGAGTACACATACGTTCTCATTATAAATAAACCCATTATCTGGAAGATAAATTGAAACACGCCAATAAGGTGTATTAATGCCTGCCAGAACTCACTTATTAAAAATATTAAACATAAGAATCCTTTTATTGTAAATAACTGTTTTATCTGAAAATTGGTGCTCTTAACAAGATTTAGCAAAAAGTCTTCTGAAATGTTTTCTCACCAAAAATCCTGGCCAAATCATTCACCATATGGAGACTGTCTTACTGTCTTTAAAATTCAGGAAGGTAGCTCAGAGGCTTTACAATTTCCCATGGCATGATTACAGTTGTTGGAGAGTATCCTGGTATGTACATATGGGAGATGAACTACTGCACATTTTCATACATTACTTTAAACATTTTTTAAAAAAGGAAGATAATAGATTTCAGTTTACAACAGAAATACTCCAAATCTGAATGGGTAGAGTCAGGGCTACTTGTCATATCAGACATTGAGCATATCCTACTAGGTGTGTTGAGCAATTGACCACGTCTAGTCTCTAAAAAGACATAGATTAAATCAACTGTACTCTCTGGGGCCTAATGGTTTGGCAGACTGATGATCCTGCAAGAAGCTAAGACAAAAGAGACAAAATTGTCTCTTTCTCCTTGTTTTTTGTTGTTGTTTTTTTGGGTTTTTTTTTTGTGTTTTTGTTTTTTTTACATGCATATCAGCAATTATATGCTAAGTAATCTACTACTAATAATCTATTATTTTTCCCAGACTTAATGCGACCAGGTAGAAGGAGGGACCTTTAAAAATCCTTTAGTCCCCTGCTATGGGCATGGATATTTTTCTCTAGATTGGGTTTTTCAAAGACTTATCCACATGACTTTAAACACACCCAAGGATGGGGCACACACAGATTCTCTGGCTGATCTGTTTCAGTATCTTGCCATCCTCACTGCAAACATTTCCTTCCTTACGTTAAATCTAATCCTGACTTCTTTCAGTTTAAACCTGTTGTTCCTTTTTCTGTCACTAAAGGCCCTGGTAAAAAGATATTCTCTAACTCTTATAAGTCTGCTTTATATATTGAAAGGCTACAATAAGGTTTTCCCAGAGCTTTCTCTTCTCCAGGCTGAACTATTCCAACTTTCTCAGCCTGTCTCCAGAGGAGAGATGGCCATCCTCTGGATCTGCTCTAACAAGTCCATGTCTTTCTTATTCTGCGGGCCACAGAGCTCCTCTGTTGATCCAGCTAAATAAAGGATGAGACTTTTATCACTGTCTTCTTATTCAATCAGTCTGTGATAACTGGCACATTCAGGTGTCTTTTATAAATTCTGAGCAAGAGATTTCAATTTTATATTGCCTCTATCCAAATCAATGAGATGAGGCAGAGAGGCAAACTCACAAAGCCAGAGGGGCTACACAGTCAGGGTGAGCTCTAAGAGAGATGCGTGTGAAAATTAGGTAGAATTTAAATGTAAATCTAACTTTTTGTTTAGCTCAGCTATGCATTTTATGCTCGTGCTTCATTTTATGCCACAGGATAGTCTTGGGATGGAACATTTAACTTCTTTAATGAATGCTTGAATTTTGTATTTTTATTTTCTAGTCTTTTGTTCTGGTCAAAGTACAAGAAATTAAAGGAAACACCAGTCATTTTCAATGTTGTAACTTGAAGGAAAACGAAATATTTAAGGCTTTCAACATACTTTTCAATGTTGGTACTAAATTGTTTGGAGTATACTAAATCTTGTGCATGCATAAATGCATTGCACATGTGGATACAAATTTTCTGCTTATAGGACATCATAGAGACACACACAGACACAAATGTTACTGTATTTCTCCAAGCATCACGGTAATGTCATATGGATGGTAGCACAGGGTTAAAAACAAAATCTTTATATATTGAGTGACTGCTGGTGTATGAGGGAACAGTTAAAAGAGAGACTTTACAGAAAAGGGTACAGATTCAGTGAAGTTAACTGAAACAAGGGGTGATGGCTTTAAACAGAAAGAGTAAACTGAGAGTAGGTGTAGATTAGATATTAGGAAATCTTGTTCACTAGAACACGTTGTCCAGAGAAGCTGTGGATGCACCATGCCCAGAAGGGTTTAAGACCAAGTTGGAATGGAGTTTAAAGCAATCTGGTCTACTGAAAGGCTGGAACCAGGTATCTTTAAGCTTGCTTCTAACACAAACTATTCTATAGTTTTAAGATTCCCTTGTTTTCATCTGACATGAAAATATGGTTGTGTATGGGCAAATTTTTCAACTCTTTGTTGAAAATCAGCTCTTGTCTCTGAAATGTATACAAGCTTTATGTGAATTAATAGCCAATTTTGACAGTAATTTTGTTAAAAAGTCTAACAAAAGGTATTCTGAATGATGGTTTTCAGAGATGCTGTTACTCTTTCTTTGAAGTACAAATGGCAAAAACCCCACAAACCCACAATATGAAATGGGCATTTAATTAATACTGTGTTGTGCCAGAGAGCACAGACATACTAAGTCTGTGTATAAGGGGTAGCTGAATAAGGAAAGAAATGGATTAAAAATACTAATTAAGGTCCAAATCCTTATTTTCATACTGGAGCCTCAGTCCATTATTTCTTACCATATCATCATACCTCACTTTCAGGTTGGATTATAAATTCTAGGAAGCATGTAAATAACAGATAAGCACTCTGGCAACACTAGTTAATAAAAAATAATGAGTAACTATAATGAATCATGCCTCTGTTGGGGAGGTCCAATGTATCTAGGAAAGTTACAGCTAACATTTAGACTAGCTCTAAATTCCCCTAATACTGAAGAAGTTGTAATTCCTTAAGGTAACTCCACTTATTCATATGAACTTAAAGTTCATATTGTCATGCAGTTAATGATCATGTTGACTTTTAACTTTTGTAGACTGTTACCAGATGATTTTTGCGGGTGTCCCAAAAGCACAGTAAGTAAATGTAAAATGTAACAGAAGAAAATTAAACCAAGATAAGATTTCTGTTTTATGAGAGACGCAGTTTGGAGCGCTTTTCTGTTTGTTTTTTTTTTTTTTTTTTACATGCACACAAAGTAAGTAAATGAAATTAAATACTCACTCCTGTTATGTAACGAGGTCTATACTGGATGGTTCCAAATAAGCCAAGTATCACTACAATAATGTGTATAAAATTTGCGAGGATGGGTGCCCACTGATAACCAAGGAAGTCAAATATCTGCCTCTCGAGCACAGAAACCTATGATTAAAAAGCAGAAGAATCAATAGATTAGAACAAACCAGAAAACATATATGAAGGTATTTCCCCTTCCCATATCCAAGACAGCCCATCAGAGTTTAAAAAAAATACTTGTCAGCAGTAAAATAAGATGAATATGAAATGTTTCAACTTGTTTTAATGAAAGCTGCACTTCTTACTGGTTACTGAGTTATATTCTACCAAGATACAGAACTGTTCACAAGAATGGTATGTTTGCAGGAGGAGAAACACAAATCACATTGTTATATACACCAGCAAATGCTATAATGCTTTAGGGTATCAGTGCTGAAAATATGTGATAGGTTTATGATGTCTCCTCAGCTACATTGCTTCCATTCACAACACCATCCTTTAGCCTGGTCCTGTCTCTTCCAAGATTTTCTTGCATTTTGATTTTAATCTCTTCTCTCTGTCCCAGCTATCCTGTCAGTGGTCTGTGGCTAATACAATACAGCATTTTGACCTGTTTTTACTGACAATTTCTCTAGTCTAAACTCCAGTTTACCTTCTTCCATTGTTACAAACACTAGCTAAAGTATTAACTCCCCCAAGACACTAGATAAATGATTTTAAAAATCAATTGAGAAACAATCCTAGGCTGATGATTACTGTTTATAAGCAACACCATTCCAAACAGATATATCAGATGTTAGAAAAATGCCTTCCTAACAGTATCAGTAGAAATAATTTCATAATTCCAAAAGCAGGTGTCCTTAACTGGTGTTTT
This sequence comes from Anthoscopus minutus, assembly GCA_013399455.1. Lineage (NCBI taxonomy): Eukaryota > Metazoa > Chordata > Aves > Passeriformes > Paridae > Anthoscopus > Anthoscopus minutus. The sequence goes on along the minus strand of VWYI01011137.1, from coordinate 26,489 downwards.
GACATTAGGTAAAAATACAGTACTGTAGCCCAATTCATAGATAGAAAGACATGTTTTGACAAAAATAATATTTATGCTAATATGTAATTGTGAAGTGAATTTCGACAGAAAGAGCAAGCAGTTTCTTTGACAGCATTCCAACAATTTCACTGACTGGAATGGTGAATTGATCAACTTCATGAAAACGTGAATAATGAAAATAATATATAATTATCATTAATAATAATTAAAATAACAGCAATGTAAACACCACATACACACACACAAAAAAAGAGGAGAAAAATAAAGAGAAAGAGGAAGAGAAATAGGGAAGGAACGAAAGACAGAAAGAAAGGAAGAGAAAGAAAAAAAGAGCAGGTGGGTATTTCTCGATTAAGTTGCATTAAATGACAGGTGACTATTTACTGAGTTTTGTTATGCTGTGGATGAACTGAATTAGGTTTGTGTGCCAACCACTCTGTTCATTTCAAAAATAACACCTTTTGAGATCAAGCACTAAATGAGTAATTAACTACTGCTCTTGTATGATACAGCTATGGGAGAATTTTTCAATTTTCATGGCACAGTCCACTATCACATCAACACTTTATTTGTTTCTTTTTGAAATTAAGCAAGAAAACTTTTCATTAAAAGACAGCTTACATTTACATCAGCATTGTAAATGTTAAAAGGCTGTTAATTATACACTATGTACTGACATTTGTTGAACTTTGAGATGGAGACTGCCAAAATAATCCTGGGAAACTTTGTCAGCCATGTAATTTCAAATTTGAGTGTTCAGGTTTCATGTCAAACATTGACTTTCTCTTTTCAATAAAGACCCCTTTCACACAATGCATGCTGCTTATAACCAGACTTAGTATTTTGACTACCATTTTATTTCACATATTTATTGAAAGAAATTCAGTTACTACATTATCCAAAATCTCTCTGAACTGATTTTTGTTATCCTATAACTCTCCCTAGCAGAGGAAAGTCACAGAAGAGTTCCCAGAATCCCAAGACAATGGTGACAATGGGATGAAGAAATAAAAGGAAGATCAAGATTAGGAACTTCATGAAAATTCAGATTGCCTGTGCTTCTAAATTTATAATTAAGAAATATTTCCTTGACTACAGACACAGCCATTTATAGTAAAAAAGGCCAAGGTGTGGCATGAAGCAGTATTACTCAGGTCAGTGTGAATTCTATCAGGTGTATAAGGAAAAGACCTGTTACACTTAAGTGCTGTTAAGCAGGTAACAAAGGGAAAATGTTTCCTCTGAGCACAGAGCTCTCCTTTTCATCAGATAAACAAAGAGTAAATGAGAATAGCAAAGCAGAAGGAAAAAAAGTCTGGATTGTACATGCTTCTAGTTTAGTAACAGTAGAGATTCAGCAAGCAAAAAACAATATATGAGAATATGCAAATCATTCAAAGAGCACAAGACCATCTAGTTAAGTATGAAAATTAGAGAGGAGGATTTCAGCATGCTAGTTAATTGTATAAAAAGCAGAAAACCTCATATCCATGATGTGACTTTTAGTCTAAAAGGAAACTGCTATTATGCATCAACATGCTTTGTTTTCTTGTCTGGTGAACAATGCAGTTCCACCAAAACTTGTTTATGGGACTGCCTTGGATAAATGGCTATTCTGTTAGAATCTTTTCTTTTCACATACCAATGTAGTCTTTGTTTTTTCCATTACTAGCAATTCCTTCAATACCAAGCAACCATTCTCAGATTTTGTGGTCATACTGAACTTGGGGTGAGTAAATACCAGAAAGTAGAGCACACAAGGCAAGGCATAAATACAGAAGAAAACCAAGTCTGCACCACTTCTGTCAATATCTATCCCTCATTTGCCACAGACAGACTTGCTATTGTATTTTCTCATGTCACTTCAAGAAATCAGCTGTGTGAAGACTGCTGGATATGTGAAATGGCAGCATTCTGGTCGGGTATACACAGATGAAATGCCATGGAAATGCAACTCTTCCTTAGAAGATCACACTAACATAGCAAGGTGTATCATGGATTTATCAAATGGAAATTACAGGAGACAACTAGATCTTTATTCCCACTTCCTAAAGAGATGAAGGTGGAAAGAAAATAAAACTCATCCACAAACAAACATAAATATAATACAGACTTTCCACATGAGTTACTTTTAAAAAATCTCATTTGGCCTGTGCTTCTAAAAGGAGAAAAGTGGAAAGTAGGACATAGTGATAGAGACTATTAAAAATAGTGTTATGTAGCTTCCTTCTCTTTCACAGATGTCAGAATCATAAGGGATTTCCTTACATGGAGAGAGAAAATATAGATCTGATTTTGAAAGCATTTTATTCCTTTACTTCAAAATTTTTGGTTAAACAACTGCACTGCTTCAAATCATACCCACTAGCTTCAAATGTTTCAACGATATTACAGAGAGATGTTACAAGGATATTACAGAGAGAACAGAAAGAACTAACAAAGAAATATTATTCTTTAAAGTCAAGAAATTTTCTTTATTCTTTCTCAGGGGTTGGTATTGGCACTTTTAACATTTTTTGTTACTGACATGGGCAGTGGGGTTTCACACACCTTCAGCAAGTTTGCTGACGACACCGAGCCATGTGGTGCAGCTGGAGACATGCTGGAGGGGAGGGATGTCATCCAGAGGGACCTTGGCTGGCTTGTGAGGTCCATTTGTGTGAACCTCATAAAGTTCAACAAGGTCCTGCACCTGGATTCAGACAATTCCAAGCCCAAATACAGGCTATGCAGAGAATGGATTGAGAACAGCCCTGGGCAGACAGAGGTTTGTTTGTGGGCAAGAAGCAAAATACGAGCTGGCAATGTGCCAGTGCAGCCCAGAAAGCCAACCCCAGCATCAAAAACCAGTATGGCCTGCAGGGCGAGGGAAGGGATTCTGTCCTCTGCTCTGGTGAGACCCCACCTGGAGTGCTGCACCCAGCTCTGGGGCACTCAGTACAAGAAAGATGTTGACTGGTTGGAGCAAGTCCATTAAGGCCACTAAGTTGGTCACAGGGCTGGGGGACCTCTCCTATGAAGACAGTCTGAGAGGTGGGACTCTTCAGTCTGGAGAAGAGACGGTTTCAGGGAGGCCTTAAAGCAGCCTCCCCGTAGCAAAGAGGGGGCTTACAAGCCTGGAGAGAGATTTTTTTAACAAGAGCATGTAACGACATGACAAGGGGAAATGGCTTTAAGCTGAAAGAGGATAGGTTTAGATTAGATATTAGGAAGAAACTCCTGTGAGGGTGGCAAGGCATTGGAATGGGCTGCCCAGAGCAGCTGTGGACTCCTCAATCTCTGGAAGTGTTCAAGGATGGGGTTGGATCAGGGCTTTGAGAAACATGGTCTAGTGCAAGGTGTCCCTGTCTATGATAGGGGTGTTGGAACTAGATAATCTTTAAGGTCCCTTCCAACCTAAATCATCCCATGATTCTATGATTATGGAAACAAGTTTAAAATGAGAAATGGAAAAAAGAAAAATGGATGCTTTGGATGAAAAAGTATAGTATGGTTAGAAAAGAAAAAAATGTATTTTAATTCAACTCCAGTCTAATAATGCAGTGAACTCAGAATGTAGGGTTATGGATGGTCAGCTTCTAATGTTAGAAAATAAACACCCACCACATTGTCTTGTTAGGCAGATTATTTGATGTATTCACTGCTAAAATTTCAGAAGACTTTATTTAAAGGGAACCATGTTACTAATGCATTATTTTTCTCCCAGACTCCTGCTAACTGTTGTAAAAATAAATAAAAAATAAAATTAACCCATATACTGTCAAATTGGCATCGCTCAAAAACTATTTCCAGATTCTTGTCAGAGCTGGTTGTTAATCGATTAACAGTGTTACTGACCTTGAGTGATCTATTAATTGAATTTCAAGAGGAAAATGAAAAACATTTGGAGATAATTCTTAAATTCTATGATTGGACTAGAATTTCAGACAGGAACCACAAAGGAGAAACCAGTCAAAAGATGATTTATAACACAAACTCCAAAATGGAAAATGACTAAGTGCCTTTGCTCAGAAAGGTCCTTGAGAAAAAACTCAACCACGACTACTTTACAATGATACAGAATCTAGACTTTGCACTGATATAAATTAAAGTGCACATAGGCAGACACACACAAGAGGGTATGTACAGCTATTTGTAGCCAAGGTCCTTGGACAGCAAACACAGCACACAGGCACTCAGCATACCAGGGCTGGGGCAGGGTCACACAATTTGCTGAGTGGTGGCATCAGGCTCTCAGAAAACTCCAAGGGAAGAACAGTATTAGCTTAAATTCAGTGCAGGAGAATTAAACAGCCATGGTCTATATCATTGACTGGTGCATGCTAAGAATGAGCTGAAGAAATTAAGCTCTAATTCATTAAGTCCCCTCAGCAAAACTGTTGTATCGGATGCCCATACCATTTAATAATTCATTTCTGCTTTTAAGTTAGCTTTTAAGTTTTTTTATGACTTTCAGTTCTTGCTCTATGACATAGAAAATTAAAAAGAGTCAAATAAATACAAGTATTCTTGGGCCTTTAGCTTCTGAATGATTTCTAATGCTAAAGCCTGCCTGCACGACTACAATATCCCCAGCTAACACTCCTCCAGCACTTCCATCATTTTGAGGCAGAATGCATTTATTTGTGCCATTCCTTAGAGAGGTTCATTTAATTTTTCATCAAAATTTCAGATAGTATCCTGAGATAGAGGGCCCAGTTACTCAGAAAATTCTCCACAGTCATCCAGCAGAAAAACAGATTACTATTTTGAAAGTCAAATCTACACAAAGTACACATCTGGAAGTGTACATGTGCATGTGAGTCAAGTCCTTTACTGCAAGACAGCAGGGTAAATAGAAACAATTTTTATTTTGTTTTTGGTGAGAAAAAAAGGCAACATTAACATGAAGTCCTGTGAAGAGCTGCGGACACAATGTTGTTCTCTGCACATCTAATGTAAACCATCAAATCCATAGCAAGAAAAGGTAATTCAAGTAAAAATCAAGGAATTAGTTTACACTTGTCCATTTGTTCCTCAAAGGAATCACATATATACTGAGCCACCATCCTTAATCCGTTTGACGTTGCTGAGAGAAGGAATAAGTCCTCACCACACTTGATAAGAAGGTAATCATAGTTTTTAAAAATCCTGTGTAGGACCACACTGCTGCATCGTATTGTGTATAAGTGGATTTCCACTGTGACTACTAAGGACAGCAAACCTCTCCACAGGTACAGAATGCATTTTTAGTCTCAGCTGCTGCCTTCCCTAACTGAGCACGGCAATAATAAAAAATGGCAAGTACAAGTTTTCTACAGCAGGTTTGCTGTGATGTAGTAGTGAGAAGCATATTTACACAGCATTGTAGATATTACTGTACAAGACCAAATTCACTTTTGCTAATATTTAAAACAGCAACAAAAATCCAGAATTTGAAAGGTATTTCAATGCCCTTGAAACCAGCAGAGCATTCCAGTTGATTTGTTTCTACATTTTGTATACAATTGCACACTCGATCCCAATGACTTGCTTATATGGGTTAGAACCTTAGGTTCATGCCACAATTTAGATCACAAATTTTCAGCAAAATTTGTGTGTGTGTGTGTGTGTGTGCATTAAGTGTGTATGCTTTAAGACAACAGAGTTTTTTGTTTCTGGCTGGCCACCAGTAGCAAGACTTTGAGATGTGTAAGAACACATCCTTTTGGGTCTGAAAGAAAACTTAAAAAAACAATCTCATGTACACTCTTCTACTCATAAAACCATCAAGAAGTTAGTAGTTCAGCTACAGGATGAAATTTAGTAACAGGTGCTAAAAGTTTTAATCCCTGTAACGTATTTTATTTCCTGTTCATGAACACTTTTAATAACAATTTTCACATTATTTAATAAGATATACTTGCAGCCCACTAAACCCAGGTAGAGGTGAATAAAACAGGTTTTCTCTCAAACTGATAAATTGCATCAAGTTATGAGATTCTTTTTTACCTTAAAACCAAGATAATATTATAGCACAAATCCTCAGCTGCCAAGTCCCAGCAAGGGGGTGTAAAAAGAAGGTTAGCTGTGACTGTGGCCAAAGGAGGGATTGTGACAGATGGGTGAGTGACCACCAGTGGGAATTAATTCAAACACTGACAACACAGGAGTTTCCTTCCATCTCTTTGGCTGACCCTTATTTCTCCCTCCATCTTTCTCTATAAATCTTTCTCTCTCTCTTCCTTGTTCACATCTTTCTAGCAACAACATCGAAGGACTGGCATCCACACCTTTCTTTAAGGTGGCAAAATTCAATTTTACTGACACTGCTGAGAAAGCTTGAACCAATTCTAAATGTAAAAATGCTTTGGAATTAAGACTTAATAATAATTTATAATTAAATAGTCTGAAGTGGCCTGCAGTAAAGCCTGAAGGCAAAATCAAGCATTCAGAGATCATTCAGAAAGATTAGCCTTATCAAATACTTTCAAATTGTTCCCGTCTTTATGGAGATATTTAACAATAAAACAGGTCTTAGTTTCATTCAAAAAGATACAACTAGTTTCTACAAACTGGTTCAAATTTATGTTTGTAACATAAATCAAGAAAGATGTGATAATGCTGTCATGGAATTTACAGAAGGAAGTATCACAGGTATCTTCAGGTAGTGAACCTATCTTCTGTGCATAATTATCAGTCCAGAACAAACTCTGGGTTAATACCTGAAAAAGAAATTACCCTATAACAACAGCAAAAAATTAGTCTCTAGATCTCAGCAGCAAAGGCACACCTGTAAGAAGCCTATTAGCCAAATTATTTCGAGTGGAGTTGGCAGGGATCACTCATTATCTCTTCAGGACTGAGTCTCATAATGATAAGAACCAGGCATTTAGTATCAGAGGACTCCATCAAGTGAAAATATCCAATCTAGGGTCACCAGTTGTTGTGTCCTGGTGGTTTTATTTGTATGCAGGTATATAAGAGTGCCCACAAAGCAAGAGAGAAAATGACATGGTAAGAGAATGACAAGTAGTCCATGTCAGAACTGTAAGGCACAGAGGGCTCCTTTGTAGTCTCTCGTTCCGCAATTAAACCTGGATAAGCAGAATCCAGACTTTACTGTCCTTATAGAAATTGCTCTCTTAAGATGCTTGTGCTGTAGTAAATCATTATTACTACACAGAATATTTGAAGCACCTGCTACATTTTCATGCCTTGGCATCACCTGACAAGTGATATTTACACTTACATATTTTATGGAAGAAAGATAATTGATATCTGTTATAGACAGAAAAGTTTCTACCTGCTGAACTTTGCCTATTACCTGTGTATAAAGCCATCCACCCTTGGGAAACTCCAAGTACTCTGGAAGGAATCAAGGCATCTTCTCTGCAACATGGCTACCTTGGAGCCAGACTTGTCATCTGGTCTTTACACAGAGTCCAAGGGAGAAGCACAAGGTCTCAGATTGCATCTTCCAGATGTCCAGTGTCCAAATTCTCAGGTCCAGTGCCTTTAAATTCCATGGCAGCTGGGGAACACCAATTATTGTCTACAACCCAGTTCTATAAACATACATTTCTATACAAAGCATCAAGCTTTTTATTTAATTTTTTTTTTTTTCCTTTTGGTAAAGAAAATGGGGAATTCTCATAAGCTGGTTCAATATTTAATTAAACTCAAGAACTGTTGACTGGAACTGGCTAATTTGCATCATATTTCAATATTTCATAATTTTTATTCAATCTTCTTTGGAACACAATTATAAGGGGAGAAAGGCAGCATATGAATCACTCTGTGCTGTCATTCCCATTACAGGAAAACTCTAGGTCATTCCAACTCCCATGGACAACTAGAGTTAGTCAGTCAGACACTACCCCTATTGAATAGTTAAAAAAAAACACAAAGGGGTGAGTTTTCCCTGATTTGATGAAACAATATGTTTAAATGAGTGGGACTCTAAGTTTTCTGTTTTGAAAAAATACAAAACCTATTACCTTCTCCTGGAAACACAGCCTCTGTAATATAAATAAGCAATACAGATTACAGCACCACTGTCTAGCCTTCTCCAACATTAACACTTCAATAAAATTAAGAAGTAGTCTGTTAATTTCTTTTCGCTAGCACCTATGTCAAACGCAATGAACATAAAGCTAGTCTGTAATGAGTAATGTATTAATTAGGTGTGCTGAACTCTCTTTAGTTGCCAGTTCATGTATGAATACAAATATTTTCTTTTCTTAATACATTATTTCTGAAATACTATCTATTTTCATCCAAGATTTATTAATTTAAAAACTAACAAATAAAGAAAAAGGGATCACTATTATAAAGTTCCAATCTGGTGAGTCACAAAGCTCTCCTTCCAGTCTGTCATACTGAAAAGTTAAAATGTGAAGGACAAAGAAAAGGATAGATGCAAAGCACTGACAAAAAAATAAACACACAAGATGAATGCTTGATATATTATAAAGAGCTAATAGGTGTTAACAGTGATGAGAATGGTTTAAAAATATACACTTCCATGCGAGTAGATTGTCCAGAAAAAAATCTATTTGGAATTAAACTAAAATTTTCAAAAGAAAAGGAGTTACTGGAAAGGAAGCAGAGATACTGAAGATGGATATAATTGGCCAGCTTATTTGCATAAATGTTTATTGCAGTCAAAAAGCTTTTATCTGAGGTTTACATCAACTAATTTGAGACTAAAGTCAGATTTTTACTGGGTGTTTATTTTGTGCATTGAAGGCTACTGTTGTGTCCTGGATTAAACTTGTTTGTTTACCCAAACTATGCACTCAAGCACAGCAGCACATTCTTAGAAGGTATTTTAATGATAATAATATTATTAAATACCTAAAATAAGACTTCTGAAACTTTACTTCTGTTCTTCATGTGGTAAAAAAATTGAAAAAAAAATATCATGCTTCACTGTATTGAAAGAAGACTAGCATCCATTTGCTGGCACCAGCTGGTAGGCTAACATTGTGAGGAAGGCAGGAGAGGGCTGCCTAACAAACCTGCATGGCTGACATGACGGTGCTTGTGGAAGGCTTTTTCTTCATAAGGAGAGCCAATCACACACAGTAAATCAAAAATTGCTTCCATTCAGAATTTATCCTCCACCCTTACGCATTTGCCTTCCAATCTTTGTTTTCCCCACCTTCTAATTTGCTTTCTTTAATTCAGAGCCCACAGCAGTTCCTCTTGGAAGCAGCACAAGCTATAATCTAGGACTGCTGCAAGCTCTCCTCCAGCAGAGGTGTATCCCTGCCAATAGCTGTCACCATTCAAGTGGCACTTTCTGGCAAGACAGCACAGAGTTGCAGCAATTTCTCTCCACTTTTTCATACCTCATATGCCCAGCTGTTCCAAGGGGTTGATCACCTTGCTGGTTTCATGAGGTCTAGAAAATGCAGCAATAATTATTGTACTGGCAGTGCTGAAGGCAGCCAGCATCTCTTAAGGCAGAAATTGGAATGCAGCCAAACCAACAGAGCAGAATCTACTAATTTGTTGCACTGAATATTTTGTTGTAAGAAATAATCATGAGCCTTGTGATAGACTATGAAAGCCAAATTACATTGCCTGAGCCAGAGCCTTCTACAATGCCTAGCAAAAACCAAAAAAAACCAAAACCAAAAAAACAAACCCCAAAAAACAAAACAAAATAACAACAAATCCCAGAAGTAAACCCAAACCTGACAATTTTAGGTTAGCTGCTTAAATCTAGACTTTTAAATGCCCTGGCTTGACAGTAAATTACCACCTTGAATGAAAACAATCTTCTGTCTAGTCATGACCTGTCAAAAAAAGAGGTGTTTATAACTGATTTTGACCAATTTTGTGTGTGTTACACTAGGAGGGGAAGACTGTGTTCACTTTAACTTCATATCACACGATACCTTACATAAAATTTTACAAAATCCAACAATTAATTTTGCTTCCTATAAATGTATTAGTCAATGTTTTAACTGTTGTATGTCTATGAATTTCTAATCCCTGCTAGACAGCAGCTTTTAATATAATTACGTGAGTGTAACTACAGCATCTTTTCCAAAGCAAACTCCTATTATTAATGGAAAAATAGCAAAAAATAACATTTACATAACACCAAACGCCTGAGCATTTCTTAGTGGTATAAGTGACATTTCTAGAGAGAATATTTTTAACTCAAGGAAAAGATAATCTGATAATACTGTGCTTGCTGCTTGTCTGCTAAGGCAATATTATACCTTTATGCAATGAATGCAGCACCTGCTGGTTCCTGCTTTGTGCTGCATGGCACTGCTTTGACTGTGGTAATGGTTGACCCAGTGGTTTGCCTCTAGCCTGATGACATACTGATTGGAATTCCATTTACAGTGAAGATAGAGGAAACAGCTGTCCCTGGCAAACAATGCAGTTAGGTAGAAAAGGAACTTTGGTTAGTGAGAAGTGCCTTCTTTCTAAGCAGGAAAAAGTAAACAAAGCAGAATCAACCTCTTTCACCTCTGCTGTTCTGCTACCTCAGCCACGGAAAGAAAGGATTAATGTCAATTCAGGATGCCCTGATATTGATAGGTAATTCTACATTGGAGAGAAGAAGGAATAGATAAAGCTTCTGCACATCTGAGAATATAGGAGGAAAAAACAGGAATCAAATTTTTTCCAGTAACAAATCTCACTATACAAAGTAAATTACGGCAAAAAATAAAATTTTAGGTTAAAGACAACTTTGTACTCTGGGACACTATTCAAAGTGCCCCCAGATTTCTTAGATTTCTGTTGAGAACTGACAGTGGTTGCGTCAGCACTGATAATATTTTTAGGGATGTTCATGTCCTTGCTTTGTGAGAAGCTCAGGTAGGAACCATTGATTCTTGCATAGCTGCTCTCCTCTAGATGGAACTGTCTTCCCTGCTGTGGAGAATGCTGCTAAACTGCAAGGCTCTTCACCCTCTGCCTAGCAGGTCTCACTCCACACATTGCTGTAAAACCCTTTGAGCTCAGGGTTCAGAAGGTTAAATAAACCTTCCTCTTGAAAGGATACTTTCTTAGAAAAGAAGCTACTGGCCCATAACTTCTACTTAGGAAGCAGATATGGGGTCCTATCTACTTAATCTAGGACTCTAACTTCTCTCTACATTTTAGGTATTGAATCTTCACCACACTTCTGGTATTCTGAATCAAAGTGTGTGTCACTGTAGGCCTACAGAGGCAAATCCATTCTGACTAAGTGCAGGTACTTAAGCAAGAAAAAGTTAATATGATCCATTCATTTAATCTGTAAGAACTATAATTGTTACTAAATTAATCAATACATGTGATAGCCCAGGTAGAGACTACTGGGGTCTCTGCTGTTCCAGGGACTGCCACAGATTCCCTGTGGGATTCAGACAAAATCTCTTAGCTTCAAGGTAACGCAGCTAGGCAGTATTTAAATCCTGATCTCAAAATGGAGCCATGTGGAACTGTAGATTTCATCAACTTTCTCTAATTATTAAATCCCTAGCTTAGTCAAGTAATTGTGAATATTTTATTTTGTTTAATCTGTAAGGTGAAAGCTGTTCAAAGGCAAGTATTAACTTTCAGCATTATTATACACTGGGCTTTCTCTTCCACTCTTGTGAAAGTATGCCAGGAATCAGAGGTGGGACCAACAAATATCTTGTCAACAATCAGCGTGATGGAGTATAAATTTGCTCAAATGCTATTTGACCAGTTTCTTTTCCTGTACAGAAGATTACAGGATATATTGAGGAAAAAAAATTGATTAATGCATTTTTTTATGGGAGAATTAACACTATTTTTGCTAAAAGATGTTAAGACTCATAGACTGAACCTTCCCAGCATAACTTTCATAAAGCTTCAGTAATACTGAACACTTGAAGGAAGTATGTTGTAATAGGAAGTTATGTGGTAAAGTGCTGAAACTTTATGTCTATCCAAATCTGCAAGGTAGACCATATAAAAATTAGCAGAATATTGTTGGAAAGGATATTACAACACTGAATGAATGACTAGGCTTCAAAATGACGGATGAAATGAAGTCCTGAAAAATACCAAATTATGTACCTCCATGGGAAAGAATATTTACCAAACACAGTGCAGGATTCTAAATTAACAATCACTACTCAGAAAATTATAAAATTATTCCAGAAAATTAGCATAAAATGTCAGCTTGATGATAAACAAACCCAAAAGTTTAGAAATCATTAAGGAAGAGTGGGCAATGAAATAGAAAAATTCACTATCAAAGAGAACACCACACTTGCAACAATGGATACAGCAAAGCTGGAAAAGTGGAAAGAAATATAACAGGGATTATCAGAATAGTGGAGGATTTCTACTGAAGACAGACTAAATCAATTAGGACTCTTGAAGTCAGTAAAGAGAGAGCTGTAGGGGAATATGAAAAACTCTTTAAAATCAAGGATTACATAAAGCAAATAGGTAAGAAGCAAATTTTATTACTTTTCTAGCACTAGCCATAGAGGCAGTTGGCTGAAATGATGTGAGAAATATTGAAAAGAAAAAAAGGAAATATACTTTCACAGGATTAATAACGAACCTGAGAAATATATTTCCACAGGCTTTTGTGTTTTAGACAGAAAAAATTCAGATAATTTCATGGGAAATTAGTCCATTGATACTAGATAAAAATGATGGTCTTGCTACAGCCTTTGGTTTAAGAAGTCTCATAATTACCAACTGCTAAAAGCTGAGAGGGTAAATTGAAGGAATGGCCACGCTCTACAGGGTCCTGCACTGTTCACTAGGTAACTGAAACTGGCTGCTGCTTGAGGCAAATTTCCATGCTCAGGTGATCTTTTGTTCTCATCTAATGTGGCTTTTTTATCTTCCATTTGAAACAGATTACATGTTTGGGTTTGGTTGATTTTAGTTTTTTTTTTGTTTCTGTTTTTTTTTTTTTTTCAATTTAAACTGCAGGGTTATAGACTGCAAAATCACAAACTTTTTTAAAATTATGCCCATTGATGGCATATGAGAATATGTACACTTGTGCTTAAGTCACTTTATGCTTTCAGATATATGAAGTCTAAAAAGTTAAGATTTAAATTGGGTCAGGAACAAAACCAATATGATCTAAAAACATACTACCTGAACTTATTTACAAAATGACTTTTAAACACTGTCATTTTGGACACATTCCCTGTTTATATTTCAGGAACTCTGTAGGACAGTAATCTCTCAGGTCCTGTAGAAAGCTGCTCTCTAGTGGCTAATGGGAAAGACCAAGAATTAGGAGAGTATAAAATGAAATAACTTCCTTTATTTAGAAGTCCTTATCCATTTGTTTTGAACATTTGTTGAAAAGCACTACTGCAAAACGTTTGAATACTGTAAAAGGCTCCATTTACTTACATGCCAAGATTTGGGGGGGAGCAAAATGGGAGGGCAAAGATGAATAACTCATTTTATTTGTGGATAAAATGAGACTACAATAAATATACCTCACGTTTGGATTTAGTAATCCTTAATGGGTAACTTTTGTCTATCCTGGATAGATATTGCAGCACTGATCCTACTCGTCTATTTCTCTTCAGTTGTTCAGATCCTCTGTGGTTGTTAGCAAGCCTACACACATAATTAAATAAATCTGGAATTCTGTAACTGTGTCTTTTATCCAAAGACTCTTGTAAAAGGACATTGCACACTAGTATCTTAATTATTAAAAGTAAGGACTTGAAGAACAAGTCAGCTAGAGATCTACCGAAATTTACCCAGTTGAATATACCAGCATGGAGCTGACAGTGAAGTATGCAGTCTCTGCTTGCACTGAAGACAGCTGTTAGGTGGCACTTTCATTTTTTTTATCAAGAACCTGAAAAGAGCCATCTATCCATTTATAATAAACATCTGTTACTTATATTATTATCTGCCTCTAATAATGTATGCCACAAAAAAATGCAAGACTGTCAAGTATGTTAACGGTAAATTGATGGTGTTCCTGAAGCTTTAGAAAAATTTTTTAGAATTGTTTTTATTAGCCCCTTCATATCAGCATAGCTAGCATGGCACCAAGAGGTGACACATCTGGTAGCTGCTACAGGATACACCCCCACTCAATACTGTCACTCTAATAAGAACAAACCAGTCGGCGTATTTTGAAATGAAAAAAAATATATCTCAGATATGGCAGATTAGTGCCACATCATGCAAGCTGGAGCACAAGGCAGAAATAAGTCTTTTGCAAGCTTAAAGTGAAATATTTTGCAGAGAAAATATATTCTCTATTAAGACTGGATAGGAAGAAAAGAATGGCAGATGGAAGACTCTACTGCATGCTTCATGAGCCACCCACCAACCACTGAATGTTGGCCAGTAAAAAAGCTACACCTTATTAAGTTACAAAAGGGAAAGTGAATTTGGAACTAGTGGAAAAGTGCAGCAATTTTGGTTACTGATGAATAGTTGTCTCTAAACGAAAGAAATTCAAGTTTTGCTTTGAGAAGAGAGACTGAACTCATAAATTGGTTGGATAAGGGAGTGTCTTAGGACTTTGCACAGTTTTCTTGAGATGCAGGTAGCTAGGAGCTCCAGACTTCCTGCTTTTGTAAAATTGCTTTAGGCTGCACAATACATATCTTAGAAGAACAAAAGCATTCAAATAAAAAAGGTTATTTTTAATAGACCTCCAAATCACAATTAAAGCACTTCTTGTGAATCCACAAATGGAAGTGACTAGAGATAGCAGAAAACACAGTTGGCATCAGAAGTCTATAGAAAAACTGCATTACTGTAACAATAATACAACAATATAATTGCCTTGGAAAACAGCAGTGATATCAATGGAAAACAGGTAATGATTAAAAACAACACAAATCTGGACACAGAAAGTATTAAGGTAGGGAATCAAACTTCTTTTCCTGCTATTCAAAGACCGTAAACACAGATTTAAGCTGAACCAGGCTGGCACTTAGCTTTTGCAAAAATACTGACTTATGTACATGTATAATATGGGCTTACAAATCCATGCTTATGACTATGATTTTTTACTCAGTTCATTAATCTAGGCAATGGGAAATATAATTCCACTTGTATCCAGATGTTATGACTACCATAACAGGCCAGCTATTAATATTGTCTGAGGGATAACATCATCAGATATCTCAACAGAATCAAAATAATATGAAACAATACAGTACACTGTAGAAAAAATAAACTATTTAAAAATTTTTTTTCATGAGATACTTGAGATAGTGTTAAGACACAGAGAGATTTATGATCTTATGGTATATGCTAACGTGATATTTTTCATTTCCAATATGATTCTTAACTTGTGCTGTTCCACCATGCCATTCTGTCCTTCACTATGGGCAAAACTATGTAGAATTGAAGAACCCCATGCTGTCCTTCCAGAGTGTTTTATGGGATATTGCCTAGCACAAGTTTGTGTGACTCTGCAATACTGCTAGGGCAGTATTTAATCACAAAATCTGATTAAACTGATGTAATCCTATGGATGTATATAGCAGATATTGTTTAAAAAATAGAATTAATATTAAACTGGTACTGTTCATTCTCTATATGCTTTCTTTAGGAAAAAATTTATGGGAAATTCCCTCAAGTTTTTGTGATTACCTTTTTATTTACTTACCATTATAAATTAAGAAATATCCCATCAATGAACAAAACTAAAAGCCTCATAGTTATGAGAAATATGAAGCCTAACCATGAAAAAAAAATCAGATGAAAGAAATTGTCTATAACTCATACTGTTTTCATTCTAGTACAGTTAATCAACTCACATTTTACTTGTAAACCTGTGCCGGGTGCCCAGGCAGTAAGGGACCTACCCTGTGCCAGACATGGCCAGTTCCAGTGGGCTCCAACTCACCCATTCTAGGGCAAGGCTGATCCCCCTAGATGCGATGGCAGTGCCTCGAGGAAGTGTGTGTAGGGATGGGCAGGACACAGCCCATGAGCAATTAATGAGGGGGAAACGTGTGAGAAACAGCCCTTTGAGGCCCAGGATGGAGGTGGGAAGGAGGAGGTGTTCCATGTACCTGGGCAGAGTTTCCTGCAGTCCCTGGTGAGGCCAGGGTGGAGCGGGGAAACAGCATAAGGCAGGAGTGGGAAAAGGATCTGTCAGGGGCTGATCCTAACCCCCCATTCCCCATCCCCATGCACCAATCAGGGTGGGGAGGCAGAGGAGTAGGGAATGACAGTGAAGTTGAAGCTGGGAAAAAAAGCCAGGCAGAGGGTAAAGTGTTGCATTTTTGTTTCCCACCATCCAAATCCACTTTAATTGGCAATAAATTCAGGTAATGTTTTTCCCAAATTGCACCCTGACAATAATGGGTGAGTGATCTCCTTGCCTTTTTCTTGGACCATAAATCTTTTTCATCTAATTTTTTTGCCCCAGTTCTGTCAAAAAAGGAGAGTGAGAACAACAGGGTGAGCATACAGCAGCTAACCAAGGTCAGCCCACCACATGGCTATGACAAAAGCAGGACAAAAAATACTGCTCTTAATAATTATGATTCTGATTAAAGACATTTTAGGATTTTTATAATGGCTCACAATTCATGAAGAAATGCACAAAAACTGCAGCTGGTGGTTGAGTGCCTCTGGGGCTCTCAATTTTCAAAAACAATTTTGTTCAGTAATGATTTATACCAATTGCATGTATACATAGCACAACAGCTTGTATTAGTAAAAGTAATATCATTGATCAAAAATTCTTTGAAAGATAATTTCTGTGGCTTTTCAAAATTTGCGCTGTTTTACCAATCTTCATGACAAATACTTTTTTAAAATCAGGAACTATAGGGCTGCTGGAGCTACAGTGCATCTGTTCTACCCTGACTTACCTGACTTATTCTATGAAGCCCTCAATTATTTTGGTTGAGCTTGCCTTGTCTTGCTGGCCTTTATAGAAAACAGAAGGCACAAAAGATAACTGATGTTTCCCCATCTGTTTCCTTAATAAATGCCCTTTGCTACAAAGGACTGGTGTGCAGACAAGAAAATAGGACTCACTTATCAAACGATACACTCAGTGTCGCCAGAGATCCAAGCTGTGTTTTGATAAGGATTTCCTGGTTGATGTGACAAATTTCTGCTTGAATCTCAGAGGCATCTTAGGCATCTGGCGAAAACACTTCATCCAGATCATGAAAACAAATCACTTTTAATTAGTAAAGTCCTCGGCCCATCTCTCCACTCCCAGAAAAAACAAAGCAAAAACAACCAACCAACAACAATAACAAAAATATCCAACTAAAATAAAAGGCCTCGGGCTCTGACATTTGGAAACATGATGCCATGCTATTTCCTAAAAGCCCAAATGACAAGAGTAAATAACAGAAAAAAAGACAAAATCAAAACCTGACTTGTATGTAAACATAAAACCTTCAATTTGCAATCAGAAAAATCCATAAGTGATTACTCCAGTCAATGCTCACAAATTATTAGTCTGGTTTGAGACATATTTTTAAATGCAGCTGTATGAAATCATGAAAAGTTTTCAAATACACACAGCTAACAGCATTTTTTCTGGTCAGATATTTTCTTACAGATATAGCCCTGTATCTTTAAACAAAAAGAAAAAAGAATCTGGATGCACCCTTTATTTAAACTTCCCTATTGTAAGTAATTTCAACATACTAGACTTTTCCAATGTATTTGGCCAAAAGTGCTTTTCATGCCAGTGCTGTGATTGAAAAGTATTCTGTCAAGGGTGCTGCAGTCCCTGCACCTTGCATGGAGGACAGTTTGTGTTTGAATCCATCCCCTATAGCGCATCTGGATTTCACCACAATACCTTATGCTAGCAGGTAACACCAGCTCTTCATCTTTTACCTCAGACACAGGAAATCCAGATACCAGGCTCTCAGACATGCTGCAGTCATAGGGGCACCAGTTACAAAAATAATTTAAAAAAATATTCACAATCAAGTTGAAAGAATTGATTTATCCTACTTCACTCAGAATAACCCAATTGCTCAGGTGCCATGTGTATGATGTCTTTCTTGGCACTGCGTTATACCACTGCCAGAGGCAGAACTTTGAGATAAATCAATGATCATTCCCACATGCCTAACCAAGAAACTGTCAATAGGGTGAGGCACGTTCCATGTTAAATGCCTGCAGCACCTTCCTTAAATCTTAGTAAGGAGTGAGGATCTCTGACTGGATTAGTCCTGATAGCCTGGGAAGGAAGCAATACATTTCCCAGAGAGCTATCACTCTGGAGAAAGTAGCAAGGAGACAAAAGAGTTTATGGACTACAAAGCTCTTTGGCAAAAGGTCAAACAGTAGATGAGTATAATTCTTCAAGGAGAAAAGACAAGAAGAGATTGGAAATGTTATTTTACAAAGCAAAAGAAAAAGCAAACTCACAAACTGATGAAAGAGCTGAGATAAAGAGAAATCTGTGGCATAAGCATTAGGCAATTTTTGAGGTGCTTTTCTCAAAAGACTGAAGTTTCTGGATCTGAAATAGTTTTTTTGTAGAAAGATTTCCTGAAAGGGTTTTATAGATTACTTCTCTGGACACAGATCACTCTAACAACTTGCAAAACTGCAAGAATGAGGATAATTGTAATTCTCATACAATGGATATTATTGTCTCTGCTATTCCTAAAAATGGATCAACAAAATTAACCTAAAATCTGAAATGGAAACAGAAAAAAGCCTGTTGTTTTTCTCTTACTGTGAAGGCAAGAGATTTTGCGACTTTTTTTTTCCCTTCACCAGGAAAGAAAATACCTTACAGTAAAAAAGAATCAATACCTTGGAGTGACATTTCATGAAAACAGTTTTCAATTATGACTTCTTCCTGAGATCAACATATACAGGATTGTATTTTTCTATTTGTATGCACTTTGTATTATGTAAAAATGGCCACTTTTTAATAATCTTTGTTGAAATAAGTTCATTGTGTAATTATACTTTGCTGTCAATGAATCTTTGGCAAGCCCTCAGTCAAGAATTTCATAAATTGTCTTTCAATCTATAAAATATCTCTCTTTTTTTTTTTTTACTACATGGTGTTGAAAAAGGGTAACCTAAACATGCCTATCTCAGAGTTTTCTAAAGCAGGCCTAACTCACACCTTTAGCAAGCGCAGAAGATTAATTGAAATATCCTTGAAACCATTGCTGCAGCATTGCCATTTACAGCACAGATTTCTTTGTGACACATTGCTACCTTGGTTTCAATACGACTTCTCTGACCTGAAGAAAAAGGATTGATATATAGACATTAAATCTGACCAACTGCAGTGATGGGCAGACCATCTAAATCACTGTCCTTAAACCACCACTGCCACAATAGCCTTGATCTTTATTCTGTCCTTTATGACCTTCTGCTTGTCTAGCAATAAGTCCAGGTGCTAATGTCAACCCAAAGTCTTCAAAACCACTCTGTATCTCCCTTTCCAGGGCTCCCAGCAATGACCTGAGGAAAAGACAAGATCACACTGTGGTGGTTCAGAGACATATCTGCACTGAAAGGGGCATGTGAAGGTCCACTGAATGGTAATGCTGAATTAGTGCCACCAGGCAGGCAGAAAGCAATACTTAGCAGATCAAGACAAGACATACATCTCAAACAGAATTCAAAATTTCATGTGCAATGGTAATTTATATCCCTCAAAAGATGCTCTGTCATTTGAATGAGCTTGTCCTAAGCTAATTTGGATTATTAAATTGCTCTTAGATTTCTTGCACTTTCCCTCCTCTTAACTTCCTCAGTAACAAATTCAGAATACACTCCTGATTCTGTAAAAGTTCAGTCTTAAACTTCATCTTACATCTACTCCAACACAAAACCTGAATGAAACCACGCTTTGCTGAGAAGAATGGCAGCTTGGGTTGTTTGATCAATACTTCGTGAGGTATACTTTTCAATAAAATATTCAGTCAAACATAACCAAAACGGCAAAAAGCATACTGATTTTAAAAACTCATACTGGATGGAATTTATTCCAGAACAGATGGCTGGAATAATGCCAGTGCCCTTAGTGAAGAACACTTATGCTTATAGACCATTCTGACATCCAGAGATCCCTGCTGCTTTAAAAACTGTACAAGAATGTAACACATAAAACAATGTCTCCATTTGCCAAACAACATGTGATGAAAATGATTTTCTAAATAGAGCAGAGCAGCCTTAACATCAGGCTGAGGATACTGACCAATGTTTCCAGATTTTTGAAACACTTGTCACAGTACACCCTCACACAATTATATTTTTGTTGCTAAATTAAGAAGTCTTTGCTTAATATCGCAAGGATTTCAGAACAATTAAATTAGTATTTTTACTGTGTTTACATAGTTCCTTGAAGACTGTAGGAGATAATGCAGCTTTCTCAGAAGAGTGGGGTGGCTCTTGCATTGCTCTTTTACTTTCTCAGTGAGTAGTAAGAGAAAGTAAAATCTGTGTATTTACAAATGCTTGAGGAGTTTCCAGGATATAAATAAATAAAAATATTTAGGATGATGCTTTGCTGCCTTGGAAGCAAAGGCTAGATTATTTTTCCTGAACCCAAATGTGGTCCCCAAGCCAAGTTCCAACAACTCCTTTTTTCAGCAGACTAATTCTGAAGGTGGTTGAAGTAACCAGGTTGGTTTACTCTATTAATTTATGCATGCTCAAAACTGCCTCAAAAACATGGGAGATGACATTTAAAAAAACCCAAAACAAACAAACTAAAAATCCCCACAAAAAACCAAACCAAACAAAAAAAAAATAAGGCTTAAAGTGTCTACACTTTCTTGAATAAAATTGCCCAGACAGCTGAATTTCTACTGTGATGTACAATGATTTCCATAATGACTTTGCAGAGGTAAGCAAATCCATGCTTCTCTCTTTACCTAGTTCTTTTCTGACTTACAAACCAGGTGCCTAATCCCCTGAAGTGTGTGTGGTGTGAGAGTTCAGCATGTACAAACCACATCACTTCAGCCACTTATAGTTAAGAAAAGGCAGGAATAAAAAAGTAACTAGATTTGGAAGCAGCCCTCACCTCAAGATATAACAGCCCAACAATTGTTAATCACTAATTCAGGAAATGCAACACCTGATGATAAGATAGAAAAGGTGGGAAGAACATGCTTGTATCCCAGAAATGTAAAGGATTTCTAGTACAGAGCAGGTAGATAATCATATGGCTTCATGAAAAGAGTAAAGTTTTAAGTCCTCACTGACAGAGTGGGTGTCTTCATAACTGTAACAGTGTGTATTTTTCCTTGGGTCACTGCCCCTTCCTAAATCTTGTATTCTTGGCTTTTCAGTGTAAGGAAGACATAGGAAAAAAAAAAAGAGAAAATATGAAGAAAAACAGGAAAAAAGCATTATAGAGTGAAGAGAACAAGAAAAATGAGCTAAGGATAAAAAGCTTAAATTTATACTCCACAAAAAGAAAAATCATGATTGCGGTCTATAAATACATTCCAGCTAACCATATAAGAATATGGGTAGGTGAACACAGGAAGGAGGACTAACAACCTGTTGTTATGAAAGAAAAAATTAAGCAGAACATATAATATTATCTTCCCAGTAAAAATAATACTGTGGAAACGAAATGGATTCCTCAAGGAAAATAGACATGACAAAAATTTTGTACGTGTTCAACAACTAGTGAACTACTAACAACATTACCAAATGGGATAAAAGTGGCTTTCAAAGAATGATCAGAATTAATTATTTATGTGATAAAAAAACTAAGACTCATGTGGTGCTAGAGTTGAGAATTTATGCAGTTATTCATAAAAAAAGAAAAAAAATAAGACACAGCATCTTAACCTTAGTCATACTGTATCTTATAAAATGCATATGGAAAAATAGAAAATATATTAGGATATTTTAATAGGGAATAGAGGAGTTTTAAATAAAAAAACAAGACATGAAATATAAAAATTAAAAATGTATCTCATAATAATTAAATTTAAAAAAAATTCTAAATACTAACATTAAAAAATAAAGACCTAATGAAATCAATAAATTAACACACAATTATTATTATTTATTTTTTCCTAAACCTATGTAATCACATATCACAGCAAAAAATAAATCCTATCTGTATGTGATGAATATGTATACATAGACAGACAGTTAAACACTGAAGAAAGCTTGATAAGAAATTTAATGTAGCATTACAAATGCAGATAAGTTATTTATAATTTATTATTAGACTATACATTAATAAAACAGAAAAACTGAAACCATGATAACATATGTGATTATACTGAACCTCAGCTAAGGATATGTTTTCTGATTGTCTTAATTGTGCAAGTCTAAACTTGGAACTGAACCACTGAGCAGCACGATTGTATTTTGATTTACAAATTGCTCTTATTCTATTCCATTTAAGAAAAATGAATTTCAAAGGTAAAACAGTGATGCAGTATTTCAGACATACTTGCTATTTCAGACATAGTCTATGAGAACAAGTTCCATGTTCTGTACGATTTATCTTTTAAGCCCTAAAACGATAATTACATTTAAATTACTCTCCAATTCCATTGCATTAACATAATTGTGTGTCAACTAACAAGATGTACTTATTAAATGGAGAATTTCTGGCCGATTTACACATGTAATAACATGTTATTATTAAATTTATTGTACACCTAACAATACTCTGCCTAGCAACTTGGTCTCACTGAAAATGGTGTCTCTAAATAACAATAGCTCTATTTCCTGTTGACCTCAAGAAACTACTCAGTGCTCTGTAAAGAATATAAAACTTAGCATTGTGCTACTGCACTTCTCTAAATAAAAACATAAACTTTATAATCACAAGTCTAGGGTAAGCTTTGTCTTAAAACTGCAACAGTTTCTTCACGCTAGGAAGAAATATTGCCTTTGCAACGGATGCAGTAAAAGCAAGAGTTAGATTTTGCTTTAATTTTGTGCCAGATTAGTAATTCAGAAATACATCTGCAGAATTAAACTAGGCAATTTCAGTGGTTTGATGCTGAACCCAGGAAACAAAATGTTTTTCTTACCCTTATTAGTACTAGCAAAATTTCACAATTAATTTATTTCCTCTTCAAAACTGGGTCTTCAGAGGGATAATTTAATCATTCTAGTGCAAACTGTTAACTTGGTTAATCTATACATACACACACACACACACATATATATATATATATACACATATATAAATAACAATTGTAAAACCTTCAGCCAAAGGTATGGTGCAAATTCAGAAAATGTGTCTGACGACAAGAAACAGTATTAGGTTACTATTTACTTGCTTTTCAATCCCAGTGCAGAATTGCTCACAACAGTATAAATATTTCTAGAAGCTGAAATGTACATATGGAGAGCTTGGCTTCTGTGAAACACTGCTAAGTCTAAAAAGTTCTGTGAATGCTGAATGGTCTCCTTGCAAGTCATCTCTTGCAAAACTCTATCTTTTCCTAAAGGGCAATAAATCCAAAAGTCTACAGTCCTGGTATATTTTATTGTTTAAATACTGATTTCTCCGTGAGAGCAAACGCACATATTTCTGATGTGACAGTGTGGAGATTTTTCTGCTCTACTCCCAAAGCAACACTGTCTCTGTACATTCAGAAAAGTCACAGAAGATGCCTTGATTTTATTTGCAAGTAAAGTTTCTCACAGAAAATTGAACGGACTCATTTTTCACAGACAAGTTTGTCTATTTCTTGGGATTGTACCAAAAAAGAAAATACTTCTCTAGTTCTATATTTTTCTTAAAAGTTCTTGGACATATGCTACTAGTTTCCAGAAACTCCTAGTTTTTTTTAGTCAAATATTCAATCAGAATGAATATTCAACAGAATATTCAACCAGAAAATTAAATCTCCCATTAACAATCAAAGGGTATGCACAATTTACGGGCGAGCGGTTGTTGTAATTAAAAGGAAAAAGTGAAATAGAAAGTGACTTAAATCTGAAAATAGGTACTGAACATTTTCACTAGCTACTTTGCTAATCCATGCATTCAGAAGGGCAGCTCTACAGTGCAGACCTGGAGATGCCATACCAGAGTGAAGAACAGCAGAAGGGCTGGCACTCCAGGAAGCAGGGAGGGGAAAAATGCTTATTAAGTCTCATCTTTTTACCGTCAGTTTGTTCCCTAGAGTATTTTTTTTCAGTAGCATGTTGATTCTGATTTTAAAGGTCCCAAGATATGAGGCTACCACCTTTTTTCTAATGAGCTATCTCTAAGTCAAAAGGCAGAGATAAATTTTGTCCTATTTGATATTGTATACCAGCACTCTTACAGTAATGTTATCGGTAATGCACCACATTAAAAACAATAATGGAAAATAAAAATGAAATGTCTTTCAGGTACTTATGCAATGTTTCCCTGTGATTATGAAAGGAACATTGTAAGAATTTATGGCTCACTGACTTTAATATAGTGCTAGATCAGGTAATTTATTTTGTAAAGTAAATATGTAGTATCTTCAAAGCAGTTAGTTTCTTGCTTTTCTCTGACAGAAATTGAAAAAAGGTGAAAAGGTTGAAATAATTAACTGACAGTGTATTCAACTAATTCTTTTGGTAAAACTAATTTTTAATGTTGTAATTTTCTCCTTTCCTTTATTCATCTTTTTTGTGGATTTATAGGAAACAATCATGTAAGCTTTCCAGTTTAGTTTTTTTTCTGCTTTTTGGTATCTTCGACTTTGTTACCTTTTTCCCTATATCGATTAATTTGGGATGCTTTCATTCATCAGTGACACTGTGAATTCATTTTTTCTTGGATTTAGTAACCTCAATTTTACAGGCCATAATACTTCCTTATACAATGACATTAGCATTTTTTAATTTTAAAAACCAACCCCTCAACTAAATTTGCTTTCTTCTCATCTGAATGATTTTGAAGATTCAGTCATCTAATACACCCGTTTTCTCCTTCACCTGTTGAACATCTCCTACTGTGAAAGATTGTAACAGTCCCTAAATATATTACTATTCATTGCACTGACAACTTTAATTCCATGTTCCCATTTTTATTATTTAAGCCTTCAAATTCTTAAAATTATTTCTTTTCTCTATGGCAGGCTTTTGTTTTTTTTTTAAATTGACCATATATACCATAGACAAAGCCAATGACACTTATTTCTTTTTTCTATGGCAGGTTTTTTTTATTAATTGACCATATACACCATAGACAAAGCCAATGACATCTATCTTTTAGATCAAGGTCATTAAGGAAAATACTAAATGAAAACACAACAAAAATGCTAAAACTCACCTGCAATAACCCACTTCCCCTCCGGTGTATCTTATCTGTTTTAATAACACACATGATTTTCTCCCCTTTAGTCAGTTCCTTGCAAGGCATCAAAATTCTTGTAACAATCCTATTTTTAATTTACTCTTTGGCACTGAATCACATATTTAACTGAAGTCCAAACAGATGAGTTTTACTGCATGCCATTTGCCTAGAAAATTATTTATCAAAGAAAAAGTGCAGTTAAAATCATGTCGTGTTTTGTCCTATTTCTAATTGCCTTCATACATTATAATTGCCATTGAAATCTGTTCTAAAACTTTGTATGTGATAAGATTCAGATGAATTCCCTATCTCTAAATTCAATGCAAAATCCTCACTAAATTTAAAGTGTAGCCTTTAGCATTGTTTTTTGAACATATGATATCTACTGGGAAAGGTTGATTAAGGATAGGTTCATTGAATAGATCTGTAGTTTCAAATATGCTTTTTTCAAAATTCTGGAATGAAGACTTTCTAATCTCCCCCATCTAGATCATATGGAATTTTTTAAGCTTTTCTTCCTCTGTGACACAGTAAGCCACATTTCCGTGTCCTCATTTTCATCATTTTCTTCATATCAAACACCTTTGCCTTTATAAAAAGCTTTAATAAGTTTTTAATTTAGAATTTGGGGCAACATGAACCATTTTTAACATCTGTCTTATCCTAGAATACAACCTCCTTTTCTTCCTTTTTTATTCTGAATTTTACATGGCTAAATATTGTTTGCTTTGATTGCCTTTTGTATGCTGTAACTTGGCTATATTTGACAATTCTAATATCCTAATGTGTGCCAAGTTCTAATGCGTAGCTTTCATATTCAAAATTTTTAAAAAAGAAAAGCTGTTTGCTTACAATCATTAAAAAAAAAGATTAAAAAAGGAGTTATTTATTTATCTGTTGTGAACATAAACTATTTCTAGTGAAATATTTTCCCTTAAGTATCTTTTGCATTCATTCATAAGGAAATTTTAACTTTTCTAATTTTTAAATTCTGGAATTATTTAGTGCGCTTAGTTTTCCTAGACAGTCTATATACTTATTCACATTTCCTCTTCTACAATTAAGTACATTGTATATATCCTTTACATAATCCAGCAAATATCTATTTTAGGAACACTCACATGCAGGGTTGTTTTAAAGCAATAGGTTTTATAAAATGACTGATAAACCTAAGATAAAAAGTACTCTTTTGTTGGTAAATTGATGGTGTGGTATAAAAATACATAAAACTTAACTATAATTTACAGCAGTTGTTCTTTAATCAGCCAACTTCAAATATCCCAAAGGAAAT
>VWYI01011136.1:0-24157 GCA_013399455.1 Anthoscopus minutus | reverse complement strand
GGCGGGACCCGAGCCGTTCCCCGCTTAGGCGAAAGGCATTCCTCAACAGCGAGAGAGCGGCGGGAGGGCTGAGACCGTGGCCGTCCTTCGCCTCCCCATCACCTCAGTTCCCTTCCCCAGCAGTCGCCCTCTCACCTCTCCTTACCTCAGCTCCCTTCCCACCTCCTCTCCCCTCCCCAGAGATTACCACCCCTCCTGCCCGNGCAGGTGCTCCCGCAGGCGGCGCAGGGCGGAGCCGGACTCGCCGGTCGGCTCCAGCGGCTCGGCGGCCGAGCAGCATAGATTGGGCTGCGAGGACGAAAAGACGCGGTCTAGCACTTGCCGCCGCCGCTTGAAGCCGCTCCACTTGCCGCCGGGCTGGAGGTCTCCCTTGCCGCCGGCCGGCGGCGGCGTGGCGAGGGGCTCCGCAGTGCGGCGCTCGGCTGCTGCCCGCCCGCCGCCGCTCCGGCCCTTGCCCCCCAGCTGCAGGTTCTTCCACAGCCGGGCCTGGAATGAAACCGCCGGCTCTGGTTCGCTGGGCTTCTCCCCCGGCGTCACTCGGGGCTCTTTGCCTGGCTCCATCCTTCTCCTCCTGCAACGGGGGGCGGTGGTGGCGGCAGCAGCAGCAGCAGCAGAGCCCGCCGGAGCCTGTCGCCCTCTCTCCGGCGTGGGGCGGGCCGAAACGGAGCGGCGCCCGCTGCCGGAACGAGCGCAGGGCTCCGCCGCACCGCCCCCCGCTCAGCGTGGCGCGCCTGAGGGAGGGTGGTGCGACAGCCGTGATGCTGAAGATAAAGGAAGGAGGAACCTGCTACGCTGGCCCATCTGGACGGAAAGTTTGCCACCCTAAGCCCATCACCTTGGGTGGGCTCCCGGCGGGCGGCGCGAAGCCTGGCAAAAAAGTTAGCGGCGAGGTGTAGGGGGAGCAGCGGCTCGCATATGGATAGGTGCGGCAGTGCACAGGAGGACTTGGCGGGAGGGGGCTTGCGTTGCCCTCCTCCACACCTGTTTTTTCCTGCGGTGGGCACGGCTTCCCCGTACGGGACGCTCGGAGGGCGCACGCCCGGAGGCTGCAGGTGGCGGAGGGTAAGCGCCGAGATACCGCAGTCTCCGTGGAGCCTGGAAACATTCAGATCCCTGGGTGAAGGTGAGAACGTGAGGCGGCTCCCTGGCCGGCAGGCATCATCCCTGACCCGCGGTAACTTTGTGGAGGGAAGATTCAGTGAAATTTGCTCTTCCGCGTAGGGAAAGCGCTGCGGGAAATAGGGGCCTCGTCACCGGCTCTGTCCTTCGGCACCGGTGGGTACAGAATAAAGAGTCCGGCCCGGCAGGACCCGCCAGGTATGGGGAAAAATCTCTCAGCTCGTCCGCCGTTCTCGCCTTCTTTAAATTTAAAAAAAAAAAGTTTTCTTCTGTGAGCCATACCCCTTTGTGCAGTGTAATTTCAGGTTTCATTTAAGAAGAAACTTCTTACAATGGAGGATTTTTCCGCAATAAGGTTTGCAACCAGGCATTTGACAGTACAACCAGTACAACTGTTGCTGAACAGGATATGAGGAAAATTAAAAGTACTGAGATAAAATGTGTGCTTCCATATCATCAGGGCCTTGGGAATTCAATCCACAGTATTTGAGAAAATAGTCAAAATAACCTCTGAACTGCTGGAGGTTATTTTTGAGGACTCCTGCCAATTTAAGTGACATTTTGGAACCAGAAAAAAAGCCAAAGATGGTCATAGGGAAAAAAAAAAAAAGAAAAAATTTGAAGATAGAAAATTACAAATAAGTCAACTGACTTTGATCACTGTAAGTGAATGCAAATAATCAGCTGCTAACTACCTGAAAGCAAAAGCATCAGGTAGCAATGCTGAAATGGATTAAGGTCTGGAGGAAGCTTATGTGTCCAAATGTCTGAGTTGGTATCTTTAAGTCAAAGGAATTCACTAAAATGAAAACTCTTTAAAAAACTTGTTTTCTTGTAAATAATGACTTTATTCAATGAACAGGAATCAGAGGAATAAAAAAAGTATTTTGTTCAGCAACAGCACTGGGAGAGTGAAAAAGCTAAAAAATATTTCAATGTATTTATCTGCCTTGTTTTTGTCTCTTTTTAAATTTCCACCTTACTCTTAAAACATAAAATAAGCAGCTTTTTAGATAAGTTTTCTGTTAAAGCGATGGCTCTTCACAAAACCAACAGATACAGGAAGACTACAACAGTGTATTCAGAAGAACTTACTTTACTAAATACACTGAACTACTCTCATACTTTTAAATCACAGTTATTTTAACCAGTGGTCACATTTTCCTATTTAAAAAAAAAAAAAGACCAGAAATCTGTTGTTTGTATAGACATGTTCCCTTCAGCAACTAATCTTAGAAGTACATGGAAGACTGTAGTTTGGGAGGAGTGTAAACAAGCCCCTGTGTAGCTTGTGCTGTCTTTTTATGACCCATGCATTGAGTGGTTCCAAGTAACATACTGAAGGCTTCCTGATTCTTTTTCCACAAAAGCCAGCATAAACTTTCCTGACATTAAAATTATGTCATTACCAAATCTGTACAGTAACCTGCCTTCTTTTTATCCAACAAGCAAGTAAATTTGCTTACAGAAAGAAAAGGGTCAATATATCTTTGCTTGTTTAGTTGCACAAACACTAATTGTCCTGGGGGCAAAATCTGTCTGGGCTGACAAGACAGTAAATGGCTGTGCTGCAACAGACTGAGTGGGATTATTCTAAAATTAATTCAGATCAGGTCCCCTTAAACAGTTTTACAACACTATGAGTCATTCTGCACATTGAATTACCTGAACTATATTCATTTGCTAAAGTTGAAAGAGAATTTGGCAGAAAGATCACAGCAAAACCTCAATCATTCAAACAGAACATTTAAACAGAAATCTCAACATTTAACAAGAACATTAACACCTGTACAGATGAGAACTATACTAATAAATGTACAGGTAAACCTTTATTAGCCTTATAAATAGGTATATCTGAAAATATTTCTTTACACCACATTGCTTCAGTATTTTGAAAGCTAAAATAAAACAGGACAACAGCAACTACAAAAATAATAGTTTTGTATTTCAGACTGAAACCCAAGGAGATGAAGAATGTCTTCTTTATTTCCAGCATATCAGCTATACATGTTAAAAAGCTACATGTCTCACTTTATGAGGAAGGCAACTATCAGTCTTCTCACAACTATATTTCATATATATATATGCCAATAGTCTAAATAGTTTAATCTAAATTATAAAACAAATATACCACCAAGCTAAGAACTGTGAGTTAAAAAAAATATTTTTTTCTAATACTTTTGCAGTCTGTGATCCAAAGCCAGTGCGTTAGGTCAAATAAAAACTTTTGGTTTGGTTTTGCTTATTTCTTGAAAAATAAGGAATATATGTTGTTGCTTTTGCTATTTAGGTCACATATATATGTCTATATTTAGAAATATACTTAACTTTTTAGTTAACTCCTCTGTTTGAAACACCCTTCCTTTTCCCATCATTCAGAATACAGCAAAGATGGTAATAATTTGAAATATATACCAGACATATTTGTTTAAAGATGGCCTTAGGCTCAAAGGCTGAGCATAATGATGGTCTACTTAGCCTGGAACCACATTTTTAATCCCATTTGCACCTTACTTTGCCTTGTTCTTTCTCAATGTTTCTTCAGCCTTAATTATTATGGACTTGTGTTTCCCTTATTCATCTGAGTTATGTGTCAGATCTATAATTTTTAAGTATGGCCTTGAATGTTGTGCTTTGCTTGTTTTTTTCTCCCCAGTAACAATGGAACATTGGCATCCCACTAATGAAATTCAGGTATTGACATAATGAACAGTATCCCAGATGACTTCTCCCCAACCTGTTGTAAGCAAGTTTTGTATTTTGAAGACAAACATATACTCTTTAACTCTTCTTGTCCATGGTTATTTTTACCTGAAATCTTCTAACTGTGTTTCAGCATGAGACAAGAAATACAGTATAGAACATTGAAGCCAGAGCAACTGAGAGCTTTGAAATTTTAAAAGGATTTAAACTGTGTCATATGATTTGAAGCTTCAGGCAAACTTAGCTAGAAACAGTATTATAAATCCTATCTTCACCCACAAGTACACAATAATGAGTACATTTCTTCTTGGATTTTATACAGATGACTATGCTCCTGCCATATATGGCTCCTCTAATGTGATTAAACCTAGCATCTCACAAAGCCAATTGCAGTTTAGCTCTGCAAAATGCTTTATTGCCTTAGTGCAGTTTTGAGTATTTTTAACCAGCTTTTGAATTTGTGGGGGTGTAATAATGATAATATAGATTCAGCCATTAATCTAGGGTAGTGCTGGCTTCAAAATCTTTTCCTGAAGCAGGAGGACCTTCTTTATGGGAAAGTACCATGAAGATTATAAGTTGCACTTTTAAGAAAAGTTGATTCAATTTATTGGAAATTTATTTCCCTTCTTGTCATGAGTATTTTTGTCTCTAATATTTTAACCATATTGCTAGCTTTCTGCTCATGTTCTTTAACTATTTCTTTGACTATTGTTTTTGATCTCTAGCATAGTTCATCTAATGACATTGACAGGAAGGTCTAGCAGGAAGGTCTAGTGCAGCTCTTAGGAATAAAGGAAAGAAAAAGCCAAGTCACAAAGCTCAGCACTGGTCTATGTAAGCCATGTGCAACATTTCAGATCCTGTAGTCGTATACCAGTCTACACACAATGGTGGGAAATCCAGGAAGGCATTTTCACAGCTGAGAAGAAGCAGGCTGCCCCTAAGCATCAAGACACGACACTCCTTCTGATGCTAGCAGATGTTTCACCTTCAGAAAGGGAAAGAATAGGGAGAAATGGCTTTAAACTGAAAGACAGTGAATTAGATTAGGTATTAGTAAGAAATTCTTCACTGTGAGGGTGGTGAGGCAGAGGAACAGGCTACCCAGACAAGCTGTGGATGCCCCAGCCCTGAAAACATTCAAGGTCAGACTGGAAGAGGCTCTGAGTAAGCAGGAAGCTGGAACAAGATGACCCTTAAGGTCCTTTCCAACCCAACTATTCTATGAATCTATTATTCAGATTGCACCACTGAATATACGGCTCTTTTTAAAAAAAAATAGTTCTGGCCCGGTTTTTCATCATCCATATTAGTTATTAAATACCAGTAATGTTAGGGTTAAATTGTGGTATTAATTTAGAAGTCCTTCGAGTGAATGTTTTTGGCAGTAGTCCCTGGTAACTTTAACATCTCTGTTGAAGCCCACCAGTGGTGAACCTTTTTCCCTTCCTGCTTCTTTCAGGTGTCTCCTGCTGATTCTGCAAAAGTATATGAGGAACTGAGTATGTGCACCAAAAACTGCAATATCCAGAACATTTATTGATCTTTAACCTATTTTTATTTCAACCATTGAATGAATTTAGAGAGAATTTTTTTTTTCCTTTCTTAAACTTCTACTTAACTACATACTATCTCTGCTTGAAATAAATTTTCCTCCCAACAGCATTCTATGCTCTCAATATCCCAAGGAGATATAAGCATTATAGCATTTTTTTCCATTAATATTTAGACATTTAGAATTGCCTCCTGATTCCGCAAGTGGCACTGGGGTGCTACATTGCAATGAGCAATTTGAATCCCATTTGAAATGAAAGACTGTAAAAGACAAGACTCCTTCATTTCTTCCTCATCCAAGCACTGGCATAAGGATAAGTAGGAAAGGAAAAGGTTGATTGGAGAATCATTTGGAGTTTGCATGTAAAAGTATGTCTTTTCTGTTCTTTCATCAAACTGTTGAGCTCCTTTAAATATAATTTCATATAAATTTCTACTTTGGTTCTTTTCTATTCAGGAATTAGTAGTAAAGTATAAATACAAAGCTTTAAATTCTTTATTAGTATAAAGAAAACAACCTATATAAACCCACATTATGACTCTTTCTTAATTTGAACATATTACATATATCTATGTATTAGATAGACTGTCTTTTCTTAAATAAATTCTTCCATAGACCATAGTAATTTCTGACACAGAATATAAGTGTTTCATTTTTCAGTCTGGAATTCATCACATCGTCTTATGTTACACATTATAGAAGACCAGCCATACTACTAGCCACAGACCTGCCTTACTTATGTACCTATCTGCTCTGCATCTCCCAAATAAGTTAATTGCTGTTTTTTTCCTAAAAAAACTCCCTTTGGATACCCAGGATTTTCTAAGACAGCATTATTATTCTAAATACTTATTTTCCCTCTCCTTTGCAAAACTTCTGTTCTTGGAAAACCATTGTCTTCATTTCTACTGCTTGCTGTCAGCACATTTTCAATGTCTTCAAACTTCTTCAAAGCTTCCAGGAGTGAATCTAGCAGCTATATTACATGGCTTCTACAAACCATAAATCTGGTTGTATATAGCTGCCTGTTTTTTTCCACTGAGTCATATTCTCTAAGCTGTTTCCCTAAGGACATTAAAAGCTGTTTGGTATGGAATTCAAAAACACCTTGGTTCTTAATTTTAACTGAAGTTTTAATGCCTATTTTATCTGCCAGTTGAGCTTTCTTGTTATAGCTGCCTATTAAGTTACCCAAATAAAAGATCATTTGGCTGTTCCTGTCTGTATTTTCTGTAGTGTTGTGCATGGGTGGTAGGGTGATGCTACCTTCCGAAAGCAGTCTGTAGCGGGGAGCCGTTCAGCCGGGCAACAGATACTCCACACGCTCTCCTGCACACTCAGCTCACAGCAGGGGAATCATCAGAGGCACCTTTTCTATGGCTGTCCACAGGGGGTTTATCAGCCACCACTCCAGGGGAAACCAGGGACCAAAGGCAGGGATAGGCTGAGGGTCCAGAATTATATATGGGTAGAGAGGGGGCAGACCAGAGGGTCAGGGTCCCTCTGGTCCACCCATAAGGAAAGTGGTGCATAGGCGGGGTTAGGGAGAGGGGGAACCAATGGGGAACAGGGGCAGAGGATTGCACCAAACTGGGGCCAGTGAGAAAACAGGGAAGCTTTCTAAGGGAAAGACATACAAGATAAAAAGGGGAGGAATAGACAACAGGTTAACTGGGTATAGTAAACTGGGGTACATTAAAATGGCTGTGCAAAGAAATGGGAGAAGACTCCCACTCCTCAGTCTCTGGATTTTTCCAAGTCATAACTTGGGAGATCCACCTGGCCTGTTGGTGAAAACGGTCAGCTTTGAGAGGGGTTTGACTTTTAAAAGATTATGGGGCCAAATGGAAAACCAAATTAAATCCTTGGTGTGTAGGTAAATGAATTGAAATTTCACCTGTGTAGCTGCCTAGGGCTGACTGGAGATGCTTGTTGGTCTGGAGCAAATGGACCAGCCACCCTAGAGTCAATGTCAAGTAAATGCATGTGAAGTCACATCCTGCAAGGGTATGGAGGCGTGCTCAGGCTTTCATAATAAGCTGAGCCATCAGCTCTTGTGGGGTGCTGATAGTTTTGGTGGGTTGGTGTGACTAGGACACCCATTCTATGATTAAGAGCTCGTCCTTTAGAGTGGGGTACCACTGGAAAATGAGTCTGTGAAATTTGGGTGACTTACCCAACACAACAAACTGAAAGGTTGGGATCAGCGCAGTGGGCCTGCCGAGATGATAGGGCTTCTGATACCTTTTGGATTGTTACCTTGGCCTCCAGCATGATTGTTCGCAGAGAGCTGAGGTCCTTGCTGCCTCACAGGACACTGAAGAGCAGCATGAGGTCCTCAGTCATGATCCCCAGCAGTGGACAGACCCAGCTGATAAAACTGCAGAGCTGGTGAAGGTCCCACAGGGTCCTTGGGTTGTCCTTGATGGTGAGCTGCTGCGGTGCGGTGGTCCACTGGTTTATCTGAAGTCCAAAGTAGGTCCATGGGCAGGTGCGCTGGATCTTCTTGGCTATTTTAAAACTTTCTCCTTCCACAGCTTGAACAGTCTTTTTAAGAACTGTGTCCAAGTAAGTACCTGTCTGGGTGCAAATTAAAATGTCATCATGCATCTAATGCAGGATCATGGCGTCTTGGAATTTCTCTCTGATGGGCAAGAGAATTTGGGCCACAAACAGCTGGCAAATGGTTGGTGAATTTTTCATCCCTTGTGGGAGAACTTGCCACTGGGACCCCCTTAGAGGGGCCTGTCTATTCAGGGCTGGTACTGAGAATGCAAATCTGGGGGCATCTCTGGGATGGAAATGAATATGGAAGATGCAGTCCTTGATGTCTATGACTGCTGACCTCCAGTCCCTTGGGAGCACCAAAGGTGAGGGCAAACCAGGCTGGAGGGGACCCTTATCCTCAATGACCTCGTTGATTTTAGGGAAGTCTTGCAGGAGCTGCCACCTGTCTTTGCCAGGTTTTTGGATGACAAAGATGGGGGTGTTCAGGGAACGGGGAATATGGAAAGACAAGGAGTGAAGTAGGACATGAGGTGGTGGGCAGAATGCAGCAGACCTGCATCACTTTGGACGTTCTCTGTCCCTTGTCCTGCTTTCAGGACAACGGGATGGAGTAGCAGAGAAGCATTTGGATGACAGGGAGTCAGAAATAGCCCTGTGCCATCCTGGAATTTTTCAGCCTTTGTCCTGCCTCTAGGATCAAAGGATAGGGGAAGATAAGGGGAGGTATACACCAAAAAAAAATAGAGGGCTTCACAGAAAACAAAATAACAGTTCATGGGAGGAGCAACACCCTCCATATCATCCTTACTGTCCATCCAGGTCGTCTATAAAACTCCTTCTCATCTATTAAAAAATACTTAAACTGTCCACAATACATCTTGTTGGGCAGTGGTAGATGTTAGTCTTATTGCCTGGTCCTCTCCCTGGGGACTTCCCCTTCTACGCCCTTTACCTCCACGTCTCTGAGGTAACTTTCAACTTGGCCCTCCTGCCAGGTGCTCTTGAGTCCTCTTTTTAAGATGGGGGTCTCACTGACTGTGAAGCCATCAGCAGGTGACTTGAGGGGTGTCCTTTGAACCGGCCATGCTGCTCTTGCTGGCTGCCCGCATTCTCCACCATTTTTAGCATACCACAGCTGCAGGATCATGCCCAGGGAGGTTACAGCTGCTGGTGACGCGCTGCAGTGCCAGAGTTCTGGCTAGCTCTATCCCCCACAGCACCATACCAAAAGTGGGGAACAGCTCCCAATCTGGATGTCAGGAGCTGAACCTTAGAGCTGCTGCTCTACAGCACTTCCTAACTGTTAGGGCATTAGAAGAGGTAAAGGATTGAGGAGGAAGCTCTTAGTTTGGGTTCCAGGGAAAAGTTTAATTCTTGAGGGGTCAGGAACTGAAGAACACAAAAAGAGGGGTCTGCAGGAGCTTATATCTGGAGGAGATTCCAGGGCAGGGTACAATTTTTGGCCAATCAGGGAGAACCAGGGGTGGTACAGAGGGTGAGGCTTAGAACACCTTAACAAATGGGGAAACACAGGGAGGGGACACAGATTGAGAGGCAGGGAAATTATCCACTGGGGTGTCATGGATTAGGGGATTTCCATGGGGGAGATTCAAGCTGGGGGTGGATACCAGGGAGGATTGGCAGGGAACTCACTAGAACAAGGGGCAGGGATCAGGGCAGATTGACACTCAAGGGAAAAGGCATAATGCAGGACTGACACCCCAGAGGGGACAGGGAGAACATTCTGGGAGAAGAGTGGGGTTACAACAGGGATTGACAAGTAATCGGGGCAACAAGTAACTTGGGGCAAACCAATTGAACTGGGGGGGTACAATGCAACAATATAGAGGGGAATTGAACAATGTATTATGAACAAAACCACACCAAAACATCTCCTCCTTTCTCATTAAAAAGGGCGAGGGAGAGGTGCTTTGGAATACAAATAGAATTGTTTGTACAATGAACAGAAGCATAAAGAATACAAAAAGGGGAGGGAAATTAATAGATATGGATAGCTAAGGTGGGGACCAATAAAAAGATGATAGCATTAGGGATAGAAAACAGCATATACAGAAGTGGTTCAAATTAAGAGAAATTATAACTTAAAACTCATCAACAAAGGAACTTAACAATGGGGAGTTGGGATAAAAGGGGAAATCAGGGTCTCCTTCTTTACTCCAAAGACACTTCCTCCTATTCAACGCTACCGTCACATCATTTTTGGGATCTGGCAGCCAAATGGGACATAAGGCTTCAACCACTTTTGTGGGATCCACCTTAGTCCTTGGGCTGTGGATACGCAGGTGTACCCATGCCCCCAGTCACAAGTTTGAAGGG
The DNA here is from genome assembly GCA_013399455.1 of Anthoscopus minutus. Lineage (NCBI taxonomy): Eukaryota > Metazoa > Chordata > Aves > Passeriformes > Paridae > Anthoscopus > Anthoscopus minutus. The sequence goes on along the minus strand of VWYI01011136.1, from coordinate 13,932 downwards.
TCCTTGGATGTTACATTTTTCAGGGTCCTAGATCAACACAGGTGGATGTTCTTAGAGCTGGTAGTTGCTGTTGCTGGAAAAGTGACGGACCACTGGAGGACTCATATTTCCAAATGAATAATTTTAGAAGTTGGCGGTAAAGAGGGCCATGCACAACTTGTCTTGGGATGTTCTGAGACTTCCATGTTACAACAGAGATTGACAGGTTTCCAAGGGGTTGTAACTTGGAGCAAACCAGCTGAACTGGGGGAGTACAACACAACAATACAGAGATGAATTGAACAAAATATTATGAACAAAACACACCACAACAGTGACTAGCTCAGTGACTAGTCAACAGTGACTAAGAAATTCAATGAGATGGGTCTCTACGTGGTTCTACTTAGGAATCCATTTATTGCAGCAACACAGGAACCAACTCAGCTTAATCCAGGGACAGAGAACCCCAAAGAGGGACAGGGTGGTGGATTTTTATAGAGGAAGGGTGGAGTTTTACTTTTCCCAGGCTTAGAGGACACATTACCAAGGCAGAAGGGTGGTGTACACTCTCCCTGGGACTTAAAGCCACATATCTTATTTTAACAATGCCTGTCTAAAAATCAAATCCCTGCCCCTTTAGGTGGGGGAAATCCACTTTTTTTTTTCAATTTGGCTGTCATCATATTTCTTTTTTTTTTTTCCTTCCAAATTTCTGGCAGCAATGAGAATAAAAAGAGGTTTCTATGACTGCATAACTGTGCTCTAATTGAATATCCTCTAATAAGGTTTTTGCTTTGGTGTATCCTTTCAATTGCAGTCTTATTTGAATGCCGCCTTTCAGTCTTTGAGAACCTTTGTTTCAAGTCCCTTGTAGCAGTCCTAGAGTAAAAAGATTTTAATCACAGTCCTGAAATTCTGATATTTACATGACAAAGCTACCATTATCTCCTTATCTGTTGTCTCCAAAATCCTCCTCAGGACTAGGACCCATCTTTGTAGCTGTCATTACTAGTTTATCCACTACTATGAGCTTCTTTCTTTCTTTTTTCTTCAAAAATACTTGGGTATTGTGTTTTGCTTTATTTTTTTTACTTCTACTTCTACTTCTACTTCTACTTCTACTTCTACTTCTACTTCTACTTCTACTTCTACTTCTACTTCTACTTCTACTTCTACTTCTACTTCTACTTCTACTTCTACTTCTACTTCTACTTCTACTTCTACTTCTACTTCTACTTCTACTTCTACTTCTACTTCTACTTCTACTTCTACTTCTACTTCTACTTCTACTTCTACTTCTACTTCTACTTCTACTTCTACTTCTACTTCTACTTCTACTTCTACTTCTACTTCTACTTCTACTTCTACTTCTACTTCTACTTCTACTTCTACTTCTACTTCTACTTCTACTTCTACTTCTACTTCTACTTCTACTTCTACTTCTACTTCTACTTCTACTTCTACTTCTACTTCTACTTCTACTTCTACTTCTACTTCTACTTCTACTTCTACTTCTACTTCTACTTCTACTTCTACTTCTACTTCTACTTCTACTTCTACTTCTACTTCTACTTCTACTTCTACTTCTACTTCTACTTCTACTTCTACTTCTACTTCTACTTCTACTTCTACTTCTACTTCTACTTCTACTTCTACTTCTACTTCTACTTCTACTTCTACTTCTACTTCTACTTCTACTTCTACTTCTACTTCTACTTCTACTTCTACTTCTACTTCTACTTCTACTTCTACTTCTACTTCTACTTCTACTTCTACTTCTACTTCTACTTCTACTTCTACTTCTACTTCTACTTCTACTTCTACTTCTACTTCTACTTCTACTTCTACTTCTACTTCTACTTCTACTTCTACTTCTTCTACTTCTTCTACTTCCACTTCCACTTCCACTTCCACTTCCTTTGTTCTGGCTCCTAGAACAATAACCAGCCCTTGGCAAAAATTACTGATGCCACTGTTGTATTGTCATTCACGCAGCTACAGAGCCTATACTTGGGCAGTTTCCTGAATTTATGTTGTTCCTTTTCTGTTTTCCTCATTCTTTACATCTTTTAGAGCTGCTGATCACCTGCATGCTGGATAAATGACAAGACCATCTGCTGCTCTTCCTTCATCTGCATCCATTATCCATCTCCCTTGTGACTGCATTAATCCAAACATTTTTTGGAACAGAAAAAGGAAGAAAAAAAACTCTTCTTACCAACTAAGTCCTTATGAGTACCGCATCCACTGATCCACTGTGATCACAATGATCGCTGCTGCTATCACAGAACCTGTGAACTGGGAATCATAAAAGGAGAAATAACCCTGAGCAAATATTCTGTCCCCAGAGACCAGCAAAGGCAAATGATAACTTTATTCCTTTCCTTAATGCTCAAACAGTAACAAGAATGCATGCTGTCTCTGCTAACACTGTGGTGGACTGTCGCTAGTGGACACGAAATAGAAGTTAAATCACAACAGCGAGGTTTGATCCCAGTGAGGCAGAAGCCTTTATTTCAGGGTTTGTAAGCCTTTTTTTAAGGTATTCTGATACAGATTAACATGATTGGTCAAAGGAACCATCTCTCTGATCCCATCGGTGGAACAAGAGAAAAACACATTCAGAACATGTGTGTGACATTGTTTTGAGAACCAAAACCTATTTACAAAAAACAGTCCTTGAAAGAGAAAGCTTCCCAAAAGACTTTCCCTTGGGAGCAGATCAGCCATGGTCAGGTTGAAAACTCTCAGGCTCAGAAAATAGTGTCCATAGTGGATGTGTCAGCAGTGGCAGAAGGCAGGGTCCTTTGACATCAGACATGCCACTTTGACTGTCCTTGGCCAAGACAGTGTCCTGTATCAGTAAGAAATGCTATGTGGTGCTGCTTCTGGTGCACAGATTCCATGCCAGCAGTGCACACTGTGCAGTACAAACAGCACAAGTTCAAGGAGGCTTTCATCTAAAGGTGCCTTGCCCTCCTACCTGCTAATAAAAGTACAGAATGGACCCCAGACTTCTTAGTCATTGCTTTGCTCTGTGATCTGCTCAGTAAGGAGACTGTCTTCCACAGCCATGTTATCAGCTTGTTCTTCCCACACTGGGGAGGGAGTTGGAAGCTGTCAGAAAGGAGGTCTTTTTTCTCTTGTAAAACTCTGGTAACTGAGTTAACTCTGTAACTCTGTTGTAACTGAGTTTACAACTGTTGTAACTGAGTTTGTAAACTCTGGTAACTGAGAGCTCAGCATCTCTCCTTCACTTCTCAGTGAGCAGGTATTGTGAGTAGGCAGAAGTGGAGATTGTCAGAGCATGCCCACTCACCACTCCTGCCATAATCCCTCATCCTTGGGTGCCCCATACCTAAACAGCTTCACTAGGGTAAGACTGAGACAGATACAGAGATAATGAAACTGCTTCCTCAAATACTACAGGACATTCACAAGTGAACTAACCCCAGTGCAGATGATAGTGGAGCAAGAACCACTTGTCAGTAGTCCAAGCACCACCAAACAACAAGCCTCTTGGCTGTGGGGTTAAGAAAACACAGTGCTTCCACTCCTCTCTGGTCAGAGAGGAGACAACACCTCTCATGTGCTGTTTGCACCTACTCCCACATGTGGTTGCCTTCTTGAAATACTGTAGTTATTCACAAAATTGTGAAATTGTTACTGTTAAGTCTTTCTTGCACCTTGTGTTGTAGCTTAGAGCAGGGAAATGAGAAATAACATTGTAAATAAACCTCCCTAAGATGCCTGCTTTTATTTAGTAATGGAACTGTAATTAAATGTGAACACATGTTCAAGAAGAATCCCAGAGAAGGTCATGTATTCAGTAAAAAAAATAGTACTATAGATTCATAATAATGAATCTTTATTTTAAGATCATAACTAGTAACTCTAAGTTATAACAACTCTTTTTTTTTCTTTTCCCATGGGAAAGAATCAGAAAACAACTGGTTTTTGATTTGAGTTGTTTTAAAGAGTTTATGATATGATTTTTTAACTGGTTTCCATTGTGGATCTTGATTATCCTGTTGGCATTTTGGATATTTTCTCTTTGCCTTCTGGCATTTGAGTCAGCTTTTTAATATTCTATCGTTTCACTACAATTTATGGATGGCATTTAATCTGAGAAAGGAGAACATTTATTGGTTCGTTAAATGGCTAACACTGGAAATGAAGGTTTTCATTTTGTCTCTTTAGTGCATTTTTTTATAAGCTACAACTATATATTTTTTGTAATACACTAGTAAAAAGTGTACTTACTTTATTTACTTATCCGAGACACTGCAGCATTGTGGTGCTCTTAATAAAGTAGAAGAAAACAACTTCATATTTACTTAAGTTGACATGGAAGATGAACACAGATATATTACTTATAAACCACAGATATAGTCCCATTAAGGAATTACCAGTGATTGCAAAGATGAACAAAACATTCAGGGCAATATACACAGTCAACTCTACACCTATAATGTACAATATTAGGTGGGTATTAGAACTTTCTGTTGGGTTTTTTGAATAAAAGATCTCCAGAACAAATCGTACTAACAAGATGCAGGCAAATTGGGCAAAGATATTTTGCCCAAAGTTGTTGTTCAGTCAGGTGGGATTAAAAACCCATAGTTTTAAGCATCATTCATCTTCCATGATTCCATATGCAGAAATTCAGAAGTTGTTTGTCTTCCATGATTCCAAATGAGCAAGACAAAATGAAACAGGGAATAGAAAATTCAGTGCTTATGAGGCAAAATCCAGTGAAAAAGAAGTGGAGAGCCTACAAAGAAACAGAAAGAATCTGTGGTAGGATAAAAAAAAAAAGCAGGAAGAAGAAAGACAATGGAATATTTGTGAGTGGAATTTCTAGGATAGGTAATAAAAAATTAAGATGGGTAGATATGTCTAAAACACAACAGCCTCTTTGGGAAGAATAACTTTAGTCACAAATAACTAACACTGGCATTGCTTTTATCTGTTGTGCCAAGATGTCTCTGGGAATAGCAAGGCACCTGAGGTCGATGGAGCAGCTTCCCACTGTAATTTCCCCTTATGTGTGGTGGAAGAAAAGACAGGAGTACACTTTGCACACCAACGTTGTGTTACACACTGGAAAGATATGTATGCATACTTTGCATCTATAGCTTTTCAGACCAGACAGGTAGTTATTAACAGTAAAAAACAGTAAGCTTACTTTAAGCCTAATGTAATTTACCTTTAAAAACTGTTGCTTGTTGCTACAAGGAAGAGGATACAAAAACCTGATTTCTGTTACATTTTTGAAATGTGTTTCCAATCTAATTAGTGCCATGTTCCACACACTTGCCTGTTCCTCAACAATAGACACTTAATCTGATAAAATTAACCTAATTTTTTTTGGACCAAACCTATATGCACAGCATTCGTTGCAGACATAAAACATACAGCAGCATTGAAAAGTAAAACTGACCTAGATATAACTGCAGTGGACAGAGCCTTAAAATACAATCCTAAATCCATCCTGATAGAATGCTTATGTCGAAATAGATGATGAGATATGTGACTACTAGTGTCTGCATCCATAGCCAGTGTAAATTAGTCAATGTGAAATGTAGGTTTCCATTCTGATAAAGACAAATTGCAACAGATGACAAGAAGATGGAAATTGTTCCCAGTGATTACCTAGACTCCTGGAAAGCAAAGACTTTATGGTCTTGATGGACCAATTCTATTTTCCAACTATATTGCTATATTTTTCTTTCAGGTGGTGTCTGTATTTCTTATCTCTAAGTATCCAAATACTTCAAAAATATTCATTATACTTTCAGTATACTTCGAGTGGATAGAGATACTTGCAAATAATAGGTTATTTTCTTGTACATAATATTTTCTTATACAATTTTGAATTTAATTTTTCTCATTAACAGCTTCAATAAGAAGCTCATAGCAAACTCACATTTGTTTATACATTTGATTTGTTCAGTTGATTTTACCATATATTTTCTGATGCCAGATTTTTCTAAGTCCATAAATGCATTTATTCAATTGAATGACAGAGGAAACCTCTGATTATCAAAAAGGAGTAAAAAAACTTCAAAGGTAAATTAGAGTCACTTAACATGATAAGCAGTTTTACAGCATCAATAAAATGCATATTAATTTGTGGCCAGCTACTTGAGAGCCAAGTTCAATAAAAAAGCCATCTGGTGCACAGGATTCTGCACAAGCCCAAACAAAACTGATTTTTGAGGGCTTGCAAAAGCACCTACAGTGCAGAAGCCAGATGGCAAATTTAATGTTCAACAACAGACAGATTTTCAGGGCTGTTTTGTTTTCTCAGTACTCTTTTGCATTTAATTTTTAAATGACAGATACAAGTAGCAGTAGCTTGTTATGTTACCTGCATGCACATGAAAACTTTAAAAAAATAGATGAAACATACATATTTTATTATTACATTTTTTATTTGAGCATTAAAAACGCCAGGCTGGTTGTCTATTAGCTCACATTTGCACACACTTTATTTGCATGTGTGAACTCCCAAACTGCCAGCCACACTGAGAGCTCAACACAAAAAAATGTTAAGTCTCAGAGATCTGAAAAATTAAATCTCTACTGAGCAACGGAACTGCTATGATTTGGGCAATTTAACAATTTTTTGCAATCTCACAATTTGAGGAAGACTTCTGATAAGAAATGGGAGAATTTGTAGCTCATTAGTAATGCCATTAGCTGATTATTAGCTGGAGATTGATTAGCATAAAGTGAATATAAACTAAGTTATGTAAGTATTCCATGGTTCTGAATGTTAAAATGATTTTGTGTTTAGGATCAATGTTGTATACATTGGAAAGTATGGGCATCCTTATGAGAACATAAAAAACAATTTTTGAGCATTGTGAAGCTAACAATAGTCCTTTAAATCCCATACCACAAATTTATCTCTCCTGCTCATTTTGAGAAATTATAATCAGAATACCTCAACCTCTTATTACCCAGTTAGGCATGACTCTTGGGATTCTCTCACCAAACAAAAATATCAGAAAGCTGATCAGTGTCAAGCTGGAAGTGGCCTACAATAATCTACTTGTGAAATCTGTGTAATTCAAGGTGCAAAATGTGCACTTCATTTTACCTGTTGAGTCCTAGGTATGTACATTCTCATCTGAGCTTCTTTCTTTACTGCAATCTAAACACCTTCCAACATGTTAACCTAGAACACTGTCATACTCAGTCAAGAAGAATAGTTGTACCTACTAATCTTCAGCATCTGTTTTCCTTGATGGGATATTACAACTACAGCGTATCCTTTATACTCATTACTGATCTGAAATGACTTGTCAGGCAGGGCTAACTTCTTGTCTTGCACTAAAAGGCACCAATAAAAGACAAAAACAATGCAAGTGTGTTTAAACAACTGTTGTAGTTACTATAGGTTTGTCTTATAGGGAATTAAGAGAGCAGAATTTTAAGATCTGTGAGTACATCTGAGACAAACTCTGAAAATTAAGCTGAAAAAGTCTTTAGCTTCTGGACAATTTCATGCACTAAGGAATACTCTAAACCCTCAGGAAGGAGCACTTGAGCATTGCTGAAAGTTTTTCGCCCATTTATAGCTGTTAAATTGTGAAGCACCATGGAGCTTGGCTGGTGCATCATGGGTCAACCACTGGGGCATGCTGCAGTTGCAGTAACTCATAGTTACTTTGCAGAAGGTAATTTGATGCTTTTATAAGGTGATGGAATTAATAGATTCAGCTTGATCTGACATTCTCCTGATTGATTTGAAGTCTTTCCACAGAACACACAAATTTTTAACTATTTTCTACTTCCAAGCATCGGCATTTCAGAATTTCTGTTGTCCTTGGGAGACAAGACCATATGTCTGTATATCTCTTTATATCTCTTTGTATCTGTAAAGCTGATGCATTGCAAATTAAAAACCACAATAAATCTGATTTTTTTCCTGGTTACAGGAGGGGGGATGGAGCTTGTGCCCTATGAGTGTGACTAGATTGCTGTTCTATACCAGTCATCATTATGGGGGCAGTTGCTCCAGGGAAGGAAAGGTGAGTTCCTCCCTTGGTGGGGAAGAGTGAGCTATTATCTTCCACTCTCCTCAGTGGGAATATTGTTGGGTTTGTTGCAGACCCCCTCCTCTGCGGCTGCTGCCCATCTTCTACCTGTCCTTTCAAGACATGGCTCTAAGTGTTAAAAAGTGGCAACGGAGCTCCAGAATGTGCTGGAACTCATCACCAGTGTGGGAAGCAACACACGAAGCCAAGCGGAGGAGATGAGCCCAAGCCCAGCTGAGCCTGACTAGAGCCAACAGGAGTCAAGCTGAGCCGAGCTGAAGCTGGTGAGCCAAAGGGAGCCGAGTGGAGCCGGAAAGAGCAGTCAAAAGCAGCGGTGCCAGGAGCAGCCACGTGGGATTGAGCCCAGTGGGAGTCTGAAGCCCTGGTGCCTCACAAAATGTGCTGTCTAGTTCTCAGGGGCTTGTCCCACAGTCCTTTCCGCTGTCCTGAGCACATAGAGCCAACCGTGGGAAGCGGCCACCATCTTGTCCTTGTCCCATGGGCTGTAGAGAGACAAGCTATGGCAGAGCATCTACCATCTTGTCTTCGTCACAGCAACCACATGAAACCAAGATGAGGTGGTGAACGCTTTTTCTATATGTAAAGCACCTGTCCTTTTTGTAATAATATTTTAATGAATGTTGCTTCTGTTACTAGGTGTTTCTTGTTCCTTTTTGCATTGCACTTCAGTAAATTGTTATCTCAGACTATAGTCTCTGCCAGTAAGAGGACCTGATCTGGCAGCAGCCTCACAATTCAATTCAGGTAAGCTAATTTTCTGCAGAACATAAAAATCATTTCACTTGTGTGAGAAAGCTCACTTTTAAGTTTCAAAGGTTCATCAAAAACCTTAACAAACACAACGAAGGAGTGAATAAGGAAGAAGCACGGCGCACTGAGAGATGGTGACCCTGGCAGCCACGAGCTCATCTACAAAATGTCTGCTCCACCTTTTATACCCGGGGTTGCATCAGGCAGCCCTGGCCGCTCCCAAAGTGCATGGCTCAGCCCTTCCTCGCCGCCCATCGCTGCAGACGCTCCCTCGCAGCTCGGCTGGGGTCGGGCTTGCGGTGCCGCAGCTCCCAGCGAGGAGCTGCTCTCCCCTCTGCCCCATGCGAGGGCACAGGTCCCACCCTCCTGCCACATGTCCCAACTACCAAGGCTGTCTAAACAACTACAAAAACATAATTATACATTAGTATAACTTCTCTTAACATACACATAATATTAATCTCGTAACTACGAGAGAAAATTATCATATCATCCACCCACATATAACAGTTGCAAAGCTATTAAGGCGAATTTGCCAGTTACACAGTAGCAGAGTAAGCATTACCAGTCTTTGTGTGTTACTTTGCAGAAGAGCATTCTTACTTTGATCATATAACTTAAGAAGTCGCTTTTGTCTGGAAAGTTATGGTCAGAGAATCTGAGTTGGAAAAGTAGAAATTTAGAAAGAGCAGCTGAAAAAAAGGTAGACTACAGTATATCAAACAAGGAAAAAATGTCTCTGTAAGATGATTTGCTGGCATGGTGATCGTAATTGATATAATCTATAATGGAATATTCTCAAGTGAATGAAAAAAGCTAATGTTTCATAATAATGAAAAAAATCACAGAATCACATAATCATAAACATAACAATGTTTATTTTGAAACAAAAACCTATAAAGGCACTTTCTTTTCCATTAATATGTGAAATTATGCCTTATATGTATGTATATTTATGCATATACAGATGAAATCTGGTTAAGAGGTTTGTTTGTGTTTCCCCACTCTGTGCTGTGTTTTTTGCTGGACAAGAACTGGATGTGTAGAGAACTGAAAAGTTCTGGTTGTCTGATAGCTGTAGTAAGAGTATGAGGTATCAGTCCCACACCTTTACCTGCAAAGAGTCACTCTAATTGTCCAGATTATTTATGGCAGGTGTTTGGTACTATATAAAAAGACAAAGTATCGAGCACTGAGGAAACAGACATGGATCTTCTATTCTAGGAGCAACCCAATTTGGTTGTGCTACATTTAAGAGGCTTCCTTAGCATCTGCTCTTTTATTTTACAATGGAATTTGTAAGGAAAACAGAAATCACTGTTTTACTTGAAAGATTTTTCCACACCTTGTGGTTGTGTAGGAAGGATTTGTTCTTTCAAGAGTAATAGACTGCCCTTGCTGCTCTATGCATCTAGTAGCTTCAGGATGAAAAACTTCCCCGGTGAGATTTGTTCCTTCTGCCGGTCCCAGGGAACTGCATAGTGAATATCTGTTTTTCCTCTTGTGGGCCATTGAGTGCAGAATGTGGGATATAATAGGTATTCAAGTCTACATATTTGTGCTGAGTTACAGTTCTCTCCTGCAGCATGATAGGATCTTCCAACACGATCCTAAAATAAGGAAGCTGGGCAAGCTGCCTTTATCCTCTAAAACCCAGGTTGTTCTCATGATACTTCCTAACCACATTGTAAATGCTCTCACTACTCAAATATCCTTTCCATAATTTCACTTTCACTAATCCTTCCAAGAACTGTAATTATGCACTGCCTTTTTCTATTTTTTCTTATATGTGTTATTTAATCTCATTCATTCTTCTTTTGACTTGTTTTCTTTTTCAGAGTTGTCTTTGCTTTTTTATTTCAAGCAGAATCAGAAATTCTTTCAAAATCAGTTGCACAGTCTGTCATAGCACATTTCAACTCTGAGTACCAGATATAAGAAGTTCAAAGTGTCAGAACACTTTAGGGAATATTATGATAAAAAGTAAAAGGATAAAACCCATTTAAGCAACACCTGAACATTTCCCTGCCTGCTTACACTACCTAGTTATTTAAAGACTTCTTTTTCCAAAAATACTTCCTTTGTTTCCTACTTGTGGCAGACGTACTTTTTCTCCTGGTGATATTTTCTCCATCTTGAAAGTATTAATGAATAATACATCATTAGCTGGAAATTAGGAATTAGGTTTAATGACTTCTTATTCATGGTGAGCTCTTTTTGGTTTTTTTCTCAAAGAACCCGTGACATCAGCTGGTCAAAGAGTTAGTTACACATAGAAGAAAAATAACTTTGGTCTAATGAAATGAATGGGAACATTTTCAAATACATCAAACGGGCTAATGAGTGATGTTGAAAATCATTTGATGTTTTATACATCCCAGAAATGGAGACTACAGTCTGTGATACAAATTCATTTACAAGTATTAATTTGTATTTAAAAACAAAAATATCTACAAGTGAGGATCAGTGACAACTATATCAATGTTCACATTTTGCATACTCTTGAAGGGTGACTGGTGTGCACAGTTTAGCTAACAATGGACAGAGCTATGCCATGAATGCTCTTAAGGTATTTAACCATAGGCTGGCGCACAAACTAAACTCATACAGACAAATTTTAGAAAAACCTTGGAAATAATTAATAACCATGGAAGCTATGCTGCAAAGCTCTTTAACAAGATGCAACTCTCAGGGTTTATAAGCCCTTACTTCTCCTTCCAGAATCTTGGAAGCCTTGCACACCTGAGTGGGTCCCAGCAGTGCAGATAGCACTGGGAGGAGCTGGTGTCCCTAGGCCCCCTGCTCAGGTGGGAAGCCAGGCTCACCTGCAGCCCCAGGAGTGCCATCAAGGGTATCCCAGTGGAATCTTGCCTACATTTCTACATGTCCTTCCAAACCAACATATTTCTGTTTGAAAAGGTCTTGTGCAGACTCATGTTAAGCACCCTGCTGAGACATGGCTATACAGGATCCTGTATCAACATTCCTAGAAAAGCAACTACGTCTGAATTCAGAGTCTGTGAAGAAGACCTTGTACACATGGCAAAAAAATATCTATTGGTCAGTCACATTGTCTTCAGTAGGACAAAAAAATAACTACACACCACAGAAGCAGACCTTTTTTTGTTGTTTTTTTTCCTTGTACTGCAATATGAGTTGGATGTATTTATTCTTTAACACTGTGCTTTTAAGGTTTTTAAGGATGTAGCATCTTTCATCTCTGATGTTTTGGGTTACTGGTAACACTACCTCAGTGTAGTTAATTAGTAACTCACTAGTATGAGTGACCCAGAACACCTTAGATGCAAGATGACATAGACTAGTATAATTTCTCTCTCAAAAAGTCCCTCAGCAAGTTGTTTTCAATTGGCCTAAAAACTGTATAGGAAAAAACACCATAGGAATAACTAATTTTCTTTATCACTGGTCATGAGGGCTGGGATGCTGAAGTACACCTAGTCTGTCATGACCCTCACCTGATAGCCTCCAATTGCTCTTTCTGAAACAGTTGGGTTTCTAAGCACTATGAATATGTAAAATTCATGCTCCCTGCAACATTCATGATTTTTGATTCTGGATCAAGGATGACTGACCTGCCAATTAGTTTACCAAAGAGAAAGTCAATATGGATATAAAATCCATAATCTTCACTTTTAATCTAAAGTTTACAGTAAATCTTTCTGATTTGCTCCTTCTAGTGTTTTATTACTGGATTTCCGATGGCAAATGGAGGTGTGGGACTGAGTCCGTAAAAAGCATTTCTCTGCCTTCAGCTTTCAGCACTGTAGTGATCTGGTGTACAGATCCATTCCTTATTTGGTTTGATTAATGTACAGAAAGCTGGCCTGTATTTTGTTCACAGGTAAAAAGCAATAAGTAATGGCAAAATACTGCAAACAATTATTTTGTCCAAAATTGATGGCTGTGCCTACTGGGAAGAGAGCAACATTTTATAATAAATAGAATGTGAGTGCTATGATATTGTATGAGGAGACAGTAAATTCACTTCTACATAAGTAATTCTGCACCAGGACCCCAAATACACATTTTTCCCACCTGAAACAGCCCTGTGGCACTTGACTGAGATTAGCAATAATGTATGTGGACAGGGCTGCAGGTGTTGCTTATTTAATAAAAATGGACTGTTACATGCTGAGAAAGCCTGCTGTCCACATTCATCATTACCACTGCTTTGCAGCTCATGTAATTAGAATTCACAGGGGATAGTCTACTGTGCTGCTTCCTTCAGAGACCTAAATAACCTGCCATCCACCAAGATCTCCAGACTGTGCACCTGCCTGGATGTGGGCAGTGAGCAGGATAATCCCCTTTTGGACTAAGTGAAAATGACATTCCTCTTAAGTGAATTCAGGACAATGTGCATTTTAGGGTTAAGCCAAGATGAGGTACAATTAAAATAGTATTCTGGAGGAATTTGTAGTGAGTTTTTCTGTTCCTTCTGTCTTGTTGCAGTCAGTGAAACTTCCTAGACATCTTCAAGCAATCATCTGAATTAATAAATGATAAATGATTAATATATCATAAATTGCATTTTAAAGCAGGACATATTCTCCTTAGTGAATATACACAATAGTGCTCACTGTCCTGTTACTTATAGGAAGATAAAACCACCACCTGACATCAAGCAGTTTCAGACAGCATTAATAACAAATCCAGTCCTTTATATATTTCCTGTGTAGAATTTTGATCAAATTATTATAATTTATATCAAATTATATATCAGATGTGTTAAAACAATAAATGAGTTTATGAGCAATTTTCTGCCTGGAATACACAATTTTTTTCTGTCACCATAACTTTAGAAATTCACTGTCAGGAAGGAAAAAATAACATGGCCCTCCCTGCTGTACTTTGGACCTGGAGTTAAGTTACTCCAGATGTCCTAGCACTGCTTATGGATGGGAATGGGAATATGTCACTTCCTCCTGAGCAGCAGAGGAGGCTGTTCACTGCCTTTGGTTATGCCCTGTGTGACCTTCTGTAGGAATGACAAGAAAGGGTCACCACATCAGCGATCTGCACAAGCTAAGAGGAATCAACCAGCAACATTTTTTGGAGTGATAGTTACAATGAAATGTTTGGCATGTTGTCATGGGTTACAGCACAAAATGTA
>VWYI01011135.1:185111-206150 GCA_013399455.1 Anthoscopus minutus | reverse complement strand
TGGATCTCTGCATCCCCCAAGGACTTACTGCATTGCAGGAGGACAGTTTGTTTCACCATGGTCCTCACCACGGCCTGCAGAGGAACCTCAGCTCTGGCACCTGGAGTATCTCCCCTCCTCCTTCTCCACTCTTGGTGCTGCCATCTTGTTTTCCCTCACATGTTCTCACCTCCTCTTCTTCTCTGACTAGGAGAAAACTGCTGCTCGTAGATACCAGTGCCAACAAGTTCCACTAATTTAAAGATTTTTACAAGATCCCGTAGCACCGAGGCAAACAGTGCTTGGATGTTTGTGTTTCCCTGTTCAATACAGGTGGCAGGTTTTGCAGTTTTGTCATTTGTGGTAGTAACCATTGGTAACCAAGGAAGACCATTTTAAAATCCTGTGGGTTACTGAGCACTTGATACTAACCGAGCCATCAGTGTCCCAGCCTCATGCAGAGGCCGAGGGTCACCCTGTGATTGCTGGGTCTGCAAAGTGCAACAGCAAAAAAAGCCATGCAGTGTTTAAGCTCAGTGTGTGAAGGAAAACACTGGGTTATAGCTCAGAGGCACAGAACATTTTGGAAATATTATCTTGAATTAAAGGCAATAAAATTATCTTCTCTGTTGGTGATTTGTTGCAGTACTTCCGTGAATTTGTGTCTTTGCAAAATCTCTTAGAAGTGCTGCCCAGTCAGGGCAGTATTGTTTGTGTGTAACAGGTGCAAATGAAAACTTCCATAGGATGCCTTTGGTTTCAGCAGTGGGCAAGAATGAGAAATGGTTTGATCTGTTTTTATGGTAATTGAAATTGTCAGGTAACTGCTTGAGGATCTGATCAGTGTTTGGGGAGGAATAAATCAGCTTTCACTTGGTATCAGAGCTGTGTTTAAATAGGACTTACTTTCAGATTTACAATAAAAGGAAAAGTTAATACTCATCTTTTTTTACAGTGTGGAGTCATAGAATTCACTAGTGCAAAGGTGTTGAGCGTGAGAAGAGTCAGAGTGCTAAGCCAAATAAGTAAGGAACTGCAGAATATGGGATATAAATCCAGTGCTGGAAATTTATATCCCCAGAAAACCTAACCAGAGTTCATCAAAAGATGTGATGTAACAAATAGTTGCAGTGTTCTTGGATCAATGGCTGGATGAAACAGTCTAATCTTAAGGGAAAATATCAGTAAGACTCAAGAAATTGTGGTTAAGAAATGCAAGGAAAAGCCTTACAAGAGCACACTGATGTGTAGAGCATTCAGAGAGGAAGTGGAGGGGTCTTTTGACAGGTGGAATAAAAAATTAAATAAAATTCAACTAGAAAGGATTGAGGAGACTGCATACTAATTTAAGCTTTTCATCTGTGGTTTATACTTTCTGGTTAACTCTGGAGGTCTTGTGAAAACCAGCATTTGTGAAGAGACAGAAAGTGATGATAAAGTGGCCAGGTGAGAGCAAAACCCAGTAAACTCAATACAGTGATTTCTCATGGTTTTAATCTGAATATTCTGAGGCTTTGGCATACATTGCTCTGCACCAGACAAACCAACTCAGGGGAGACACCTGCATGTTTTATATCTCTCAGTTGAGGAAAATCACTTCCATTTTGCATTTGCATTTCATTTGTCAATATTCTGTCATATTCTTACAGGTGAATTGCCAATTGAGCTGTCATTGCTGCCTTATTAAATGAGATGTGGACTCGCAAAGAATTTTTTTATGGTTTAAATCTAAGTATTGGCACTCTTTGGGATTTTCTGCCACCATGTGTATCACTGAGGGGATTGATGGAATTATCATTCTATCTAGCTGTTTGTTTTCACAGAATTGCATGAAATTTAGTAATCTTGTAATGCTCTTTGAAACTGGCCAGAGGTTTAGAAGTTACTTAGTTTAGTAGTGGGTGTCAGAGCTGATAAATATACACACCTTGATCGCCTAAATCCTCTTTTTTTAAGACAGCAGGCCAAAATATATAAGTCAGTAGATTTCATCAGAAGTCACTGACATGAATTGATGCTTTAATTTTATACCTTGGGTTGGGGGGGAAATAAGACATTTAACAGAGTATTACCTAAGGGACCAATCAGTTGTAAAATTGTCATGATGTATACAAGTGTGGAGTCAGGTTGTTCAATTAATTCTTCTAAACAAGCAGAAATAAATGCTTGTTACTGAATACCAGATGATGAGAACTTGCAGCATGGGGCCTGACAGATACTCAGTAGAACTCTGGAAAATATAGAGCATGTGTATGGGGGGAATAAAATCAGAAAAAAACCAGTGGTGAAGTGACATGTGACTGTAGCAGTGTAAAACCACAGTTGGTGGGTAGGTGAATAGATGTGATTTGCAAGGTGATCTGCAGTAGAAGCTGAGGTCCATGATGGGATTTTTGTCCACACAGATAAGGCAGAGGAGTATGAATACTCCTGTTCCAATCTGTCTCCTTATTTTCTGTATGACTTGGTGGTGCCCTAGAGTGAGTGACTGTGTGGGTGCCCCTTGTGTCACCTGACAGCTCAGGGAACCCCCAGCCCAGCCCCTGGGCCTGGCCACACACTGGTTTGCAGCTGAGCTGTGACTGGTCTGTACCTGGCAGAGTGAGGAGCAAACACCTGCCTGGCTGGAATGCTGCTGCCAGACAGGGGGGTCCCAGTGCTTCTGGAGCAGCTGGGACTGTGTCTGACCAAGGGTAGACTGATCCAGCCACTCACATGGGGGAAGAGGAATGCAGGGAAAAAGGGGGCTTTGCAAGCCAAAAACTTTGCCCAGACACATGGCAGTGGGATCATGGAGAGGATTGAATAGCTGGGAATGCAGGGGGAGAAATCCAGCTGCTCAAGCAGGCAGAATGTTAGTTCATCTCAGACCATCTCATGGAAGCAGTGCTCCCCTGAACCAAAACTGGGGTTTTTCAATGGAAGATGTGTCAGCATTCCCTGGATGATGCTACTGAAACACGTGGGCTTTGGTAAATGTCTCAAAAAGCAGGAGAAGCCTGTTAACAGATACATAATGCACTGCCAGGCTTTGCCTGGTGCAGCTGGATCAGGAAAGTACAGATTAGATGAAGTTCTTGGGATCCAATGAAAAGGTTCTGCACATGCCCTGCTCAGTACTGCAGCACTGAGGTGCAAGGAGTTGCTTTAACAACACAGTCTGGTAACATAAATACTTGTAGGACTTTGTCAACGTGTCCCTCACTTTACAAAGGTGTTTTATGTAACTGGTATTAAGAGTTGTAAGATATTTTTTAAAGAAGAAATTAGAACTAGGATCAACGAAGAAGAAATACCTGAAATTAGTTTACTTGAATAGGCTAATCACACCACAGTGATCACACTATACTCAGTATAGTTTTGCATCTTGATACCAGAGGTGTGAAATCTCCTGTAGGTGCATTTGGATGTCCTGTATCAGACTGGAGGTCACCAAGCATGGTTCCTATCTTAATCAAAGCCTGAGGTCATCCATCGAGGAATGTGTTAAAATCACTGGGGGCAGATGTCAGAGAAAATCTCCTTTATGAGGTAGTCTAATGCTTTGAAGAATGACTGTCCTTCCCAGACTAGCCAGTTTTGGCTGGTAAAGAAGGGAATAACTGGGAGTCTCCCATATTTATTCAGCTGTTCTGATTTTATAAAGAGCAGACTTGAGTGCCAGACTAAACTGAAATATTGATGAGCTGTTGCTGCTTTGTTTTGAATTTGTTCTATTGATTCATGTTCTTGAATTTTTTTCAGGAAGATCCAAAAGATTCTAGGAGTCTAATATGCTTCTCTGTTTGATATTCTACCTCAGAAACTCATCATTGATGAGAAGAAATACTATCTCTTTGGGAGAAATCCTGATCTGTGTGATTTTACCATTGACCACCAGTCTTGCTCTCGGGTCCATGCTGCCTTGGTCTATCACAAACATCTCAAGAGGGTTTTCCTCATAGATCTGAACAGCAGTAAGTAGTGTGGCATTTAACCAGACAGAAGAGCTATACTTTAGTGCTTAAACATTCTGAATCTGAGACACTTTTTCCTTTTCCATCATTGTCTGCACTGTGGGCAAATGGATATAATTTGAATTTGCATCACAGGGAAAGACAAGGGTTAGGGCAAAGGAGTGTTTGCTCCAGTCAGCCTACAGCTGCCTCACTGGATGTTTCAAACATTTCTAACTTGTAAGAGGCCAAAGGAGAGGAGGGAAGTGACTTGGCCTTCCCATCACAATTTTAGTGAAGCCTTGGCTTCTGAGGGTTTCCCAAGGTCTAAAACCTGTCAGGTGGTTTTTTTTCTGCACTGTCCAGACATAATACATTAGGACCTGGAGGAATACAGAAACTAAAAGGTTTCTAAATGATTTCCAGTGATTTTTTGAGGACTTCTTGTGTGTGTTATCTCAGTTTGTGAGATGGTGAGTCTACATAGCTGATGCTTTCAGCAGTACCTCAGTGCCTTGTACCTTGGAACAATTGTTAACACTTTTTGAGATTCTCAAACTTGAATACCATGATCCCAAGCTCAACAGGCTAATTTGCATTTTGATGTCCTCAGCACATGGCACATTCTTGGGTCACATCCGTTTGGAAGCTCACAAACCCCAGCAGATCCCCATTGACTCCACGGTTTCCTTTGGAGCCTCCACCCGTGCGTACACTCTGCGAGAGAAGCCGCAGACGCTGCCCTCAGCTGTGAAAGGGGACGAGAAGATGGGTGGTGAGGATGAGGAGCTGAAGGGTTTGCTGGGGCTGCCAGAAGAGGAGACAGAGCTGGATGTGAGTATGATGGCAACTGCCTTGATGGCATCTCCAGCAAGGACAGCATTCCTCATTTGTTTGCTTAGTCATGGAATCATTTAGGTTGGAAAAGATCTTTAAGATCATCAGGTCCATAAATCTAATAATGCCAACCCATCCCTGAAGATGAGGTTAATAGATCCCTTGTTAATAGATCCCTTGTTAATAGATCCCTTAGGGCAGATTGGAGTGAAACAACACTGAATGACTGATGGTTATATATATTTTTATCTATATCTATATATTTATATCTATATATAGGGTTTATTTTAGAACCATTAGGTTGCAGTGGAAAAGAGGTAGGTAGCCATTTTGGTTATAATTATGTATAATAGTATAGAAAAATACAAGTATTAAAATAGTTTTAATGTATTATTTAATGTTTATTAAAATTATTTTTTAAAGTATTAAAAATAACACTTAGGAAAATTTAGAATGAAAAGAAAGGATATAAGTAGAAAGATCTCACCACCTATGGGTCCAGCAACAAGACTTGATTTCCACTGGTTGAAGTCATGGTTGCAGTCTTGATCCATGAGGGTGAGAGAAGCCCTCAAACCACAGAGTTTAATGGATTTAGGTGGAGCACCCAGGTACCTCCCCTGGGCAGGGGAAGTTTTACACTGTCTGTGCAGTCCTTTGGTGAAAGGCCCAGAAATTCATCTGGGGGCACCTCAGGGGACTTGAATGATTTATGTCCCTCCCAATACACAACCCTGGCTCTCACATCAGTGCAGCTGAGCCAGTTATGCCCCATCAGAGGGAAGAAAATCTTCAGCTCTAGGGGCAATGGGAATGTCCCAGTACCTTCCCCAGAGGGGGAGTGGTCAGAGAGTTGAGGGATGTAGTTTTGCACCTGAGCCATTGTGTAAGGCAGGGCATTGCCCTGATAGAGAGCACTGTCCCCCCTTCTCATCAGCCTCTTCCCTTAATCTGCTACAAAACCCAGCCTGTTGCTAAGCAAGGGTTGATTTGACAGTGATCCTCTGGTGCTCACACCCTCTGTGCCTGGGCTGTTCCTTCATGCACATCAGCAAAGCACCCACTGTGTTTGCAAATGGCCAATTGTTTAAGCTGTTGACACATTGCAGTTCGTTACACAGGCCCACAAAACCCTAAACCATGTCCTTAAGTTCAATGTCTAAATGCCTTTTAAATACCTCTAGGAATGGTGACTAAACAGCTTCCTTGGGTAATACTTCCTTAGGTTCGAGTTTTTAATTTCATGGCTTTGAAGACAGTCTGAGGTGTCCTCTGCTGTCCAAACCATCTCATCTGCAGTGATTAACCTGTGATCATGCTGCTTCCCAGGATCATGAGTCTAAAAATCTTACTATGCCAGTGTCATCTCACCAAGGTTTGCCAGGGACGTGCTCTCCAGCTGATGTTGGCCCAGGTCAGGTGGTTTCCCCCTCTCTTGCCATTGCCAGATACCTGTGAATGCTGCCCTGTTCCCTGAGTTAGCTTGCAGAGAGGGACAAGCAGTGTCTGGCATTCACAGACTCTGGATGTGGGAAGGGACCTCAGAATCATCATCCAGCTCAAGCAGGGCCACATGGAGTTGGCTGCCCAGGATTGTGCTCAATTCTAAATATCTCTGCAGAGACCCTGCAGCCTCTCAAGGCAACTCATTGCAGCCCTGAACCTCTGCTGGTTCCTGGGGGTCTGAAGTTGAAACTAAACAATGTCCTGTGATCTTCTGATGTGCACAGTCATGTGATTAAATCAGACTTCACACACTATGATACTTCATACATCTTTTGTTTGTAAATTTGCAATTAGAACCTGACAGAGTTTAATACAGCCCACAACAAAAGGATCTCCACACTGACCATTGAGGAAGGGAACTTGGACATCCAGAGGCCAAAGCGAAAACGGAAGAACTCCAGAGTGACATTCAGTGATGATGATGAGATCATTAATCCAGGTAAGGAGTTTGCTTTAATCCTCAGCTGATGCCCTGCAGGACCTCCTTCCAATAGGGATTCCTCATGGGTGGAATATGGATAAGGAGAAAATAAATATCCATATCCATATGGATAAGAAGAAAATAAATTTGGCAGTCAATATTTGGGATCTGCTGTTTCACAGAAGCTGCTGCCACGTCTCACTGAGGTCTGTGACCTCTTCCTGCTTCTTCTGTTCTACCTGTAAAGTAACTGCAAGCTCTGAGCAGGATGGGGATGTCAAACTCAGCTTCCTTGTTATCCAGTATCTGACAGTACTCTGTCAGATACTAGAGAAATTTCATGGGTTCAAAAGGAGGAAGGTGGTTTTATGTTTTTCCCTCTTTAGAATCTCAATGGGAACAGAATTTGTTTGCTTTTCACCTGTCCTTTAAAGCTTTCTTTACCTCTTGCCTCTGGGATATCTTGAGTTCAGAGAGTTTTTGCTACTTTTCTACACATTTGAACTAAGTCATCCCTAACCCTCATTCAGGCATTTGAAGATGTATCCAATTCCAAATTAGTCCTTTTTTCTCCCTTAGCTGTTCTGTATTAATGGCATTCTTATCAATCATACTTTATTTGGATGATATTCCTGTTAATAAGAGCAGCTAATTAATGAGCAGGTATTTTGAAACACACTGTAGAGGTGGTTCCTTTGGCAGCCAGAGTGACCATTTTGGTTTATACTGTGATGCAGTTCAGTGCTCAGAACATCCTAATGCAAACACCAGTCATTCTCATCACAAAAAAAGATAATTTTTTGGACTTTCAGAGACTGACTGCTTCTGACTCCTGCTTCAAGGCTCCCCAAGGACTTTAGGGACTGGCTGCTGTGCCTTTAGCACATGCAGTGCCTTGTCAGCCACAGCTTTCAGCCCAAACTCCAACCTGTCTGATCCCAAACCACTCATCCAGCTGCTCCCCATTCTCCATTTGAGGGAAAGCCAGGATGCCTGATGAGCCACCTGGAGACAAAGCCACTGGATGTTCCTCCCTTTATTTGGTCATACTTGTGCTTACTGGGAGCTGCTGGAGTGCTGGCTTTGGGAGGAGAAGGTCTGTTCCAGTTTTTCATATACATTCTTTTACCCCACAGGTAGGTAGGTAGGTCCTGTTTTTCCCATGTGCTCACTGAAGGAATCTCTGGCTGTTCTCACTGAAGGAATCTCTGGCTGTTCTCACTGAAGGAATCTCTGCTGTTCTCAGTGAAGGAAGCTCTGCTGTTCTCACTGAAGGAATCTCTGTTCTTGCTTTGCAGAGGACGTGGACCCATCTGTGGGGCGGTTCCGGAACATGGTACAGACAGCAGTGGTCCCTGTTAAGGTATGGGTGACTCCTGACTTTCTCATTAGCACATTACATTGATGAACTCATTTTATGATTTATGAATTGAGAGTGCTCCCACACAGAAAGTGTTTCATTGTTAAGCAGAAGTCATGTCTGTGTTTATAGTTGTCCTTTCTAGCAAATTTGACAATTTCCCTTCTAAATCAGCTTTTAACTTTTTTGTTTAATAACACATGGGATCAATGGTGATTTCTTTTTTCCTCCCAAAAAGAAACACTTTCTAGAAATTCAGTGCATTAGTTCCAGGCATCAGATAAAACTGGGAAATGTAGAAAATAGAAGGGAAAAATGAGGATTTCTTTATTTAAATAATAATTTAAATAATGTGTTTGATGTTTCATAAGTTTGTACTAGAACAAGCAGGTTTAGGTTTTGCTCCAAGAGGAGTGTGTTGCCAGTGTTCTATTTAATTGGAATATGCAAGGAGGAAGAAAGATCTGCAGAACTTCAGAGCAGCTAAGCCACTGTGTAACAGCAATTTCACTTGTTGCTAGTATAGACTAAATAAAATCATGTGGAGAAGGATAATATTCCATAAACCCAGACTTCAGGAGTAGATTCCAGTGATCAGGAGAAAAATTACCCAAGTGATCTAGAAGTTGCAGTTTCCTCTGTGGAAGGGAAGGTTTGTGTTACAATGCTCTCAGGCACAGGGTAGGACTTGGGGTGTTGTGTGCAGGGCCAGGAGCTGGACTCAATGAGCCCTGTGGGTCTGTTCCAACCCAGGACATTCTGTGACCTACTCAGTCTTTGTTCAGGATGAGCTCAAGACTGGCAGGAGTATACAGGAGGTGCAGAAGTGCTCAGACTTCATCTGAGTTATACCCGAGTGTCAGCTTTTGTCTCCCTTCCTGCCCTGTGCACCTCTAAGAGTTTATTGTTGTGGTTTCCAAGGGAACCCAGAGGAAACCTTGTAGGACAAAGACTGGGACACGGTCTGTAGGTGGCAGATTTAGGTGCCTCTTGTGGGAAATGGTCTTGGCACCAAGTTTAAATAGGTTGATGATTTCATGTAAAGTGTGAGTACCTTCTTTATCTCCTTGTGTCTGCAGAAGAAGCGCCTGGAGAACGCGGGCTCGCTGCCCACGGACGAGGCTGCGTCGCGGCGCATGCAGAGCTTCCCCTACAGCGGGGGCTTGTACGGGGGGCTGCCCCCCACCCACAACGAGGCGGGCTCGCAGCCCCACAGCGTCCACGGCACCGCGCTCATCGGGGGGCTGCCCATGCCCTACCCCAACCTCGCCCCCGACGTGGACTTGACTCCAGTTGTGCCCTCCACAGTGAACATGAACCCAGCTCCAAACCCCGCTGTCTTCAACCCTGAAGCTGTGAATGAACCCAAGAAGAAGAAATACGCCAAGGAGGCCTGGCCGGGCAAGAAGCCGACCCCGTCCCTGCTGATCTGAGCTGAGCTGAGCTGAGCTGAGGGAGGGCAGGAGTTACCAACTCCAGAAACTTTTCATGTGCGGTATCGTCTTTTTAAAATTTCAGTGTCCTAACAGATGTAATACCGAGATTGGAGGAGTGAAATATCCTTTAAAGATCTGTCTTCAAATGTTTTTATATGTCTGTTAAAAAAAAAAAATACAGCTCCCATCTCCTTTTGAACCAAAACCCCTACAGCCTTTTCTTAGCCACCACTGTCCCAGAGGTCTTTATGCTGAGTTTGGATCCACAAGTCAAAGGGGCAGTCACACAATTTAATTATCACTTATGGCATGACCCTGCAGGTCCGTGTATTTCAGTGCTGGGCTCTTTGTGGTGACACTGTTCCTGCTGGACATGCTCACAGCAGGGCAGCTCTGTCAAGAGGAAATGTTTGTGGGGCCAAGCCTTGCAGAATCCCATTGGAAAGAGTTGTAAAACTTGCAGAATATAGGTCAGCTTTTATTTTTTATATTTTCAAAACTCCACCAATGAGGGGCATTCTCTTTTTTTCTATTATTATTTTTTTTTTAGTTTGGCTACAGCTTGTTTTAATTTCTGTATAAAACACTAGATCATCCCATGAGTCATGAGCTGAGATGGATAAGCAGCAGGTGGGTTCCTGCTTAGTCCCAGTGCTGCAGAATGGGATCTGTGGGATGGATACAGGAGCGTCCCACAGAATCAGGCACTGCCTGCACTGTGCCGTGGTGATTCCCCAGGGTAGCTCAGGGGGAAGTTAACACAGTGGAGTTTCTTTTAGACTTGGTGGCCCCTGCAACTGAAAGTTTCATTTTTATTTGCAAATGGAACTTTTAAGTGTAGAGTATATGAGATTCAACAAGACAGAAAGCTGGGAGGACTGGCGTGTTCCCCACATACAAATGTTTTGGCTGCTGGGAACTGCAGGTGAGAATTGAGTGCTAATGAGAGCCAGAATAGAAATTCTCTGTGGACTTGGGTTATTGTTCAAGCCCTTTAGTTCCTTGGGTTTAGATTAGAAAGTGATTCACATACTCAGACATACTGTGGCTGTCCTTTATGCAAGGTAAGGCCAGAGCTCTTATTATTATATTTAAGTTTACTCTGGATTTTTGTACACACTCTAATGCAGTCCAGCTACAAGTCACATTCCTTTACTGTTGGGAGATCCAGGAATTGTGCACCAAAATGAGAGCATGTACCTGGCTGTTCACTGTGTTCAGGACTGCAGCTACTTGGGGAAGTAGCTTGGGGTTGCTGGATCAGGGCTGTGTTCCAGTGAGCTGGGATGCTGGATGGTGCTGGATCAGGGCTGTGTTCCAGTGAACTGGGATGCTGGATGGTGCTGGATCAGGGCTGTGTTCCAGTGAACTGGGATGCTGGATGGTGCTGGATCAGGGCTGTGTTCCAGTGAGCTGGGATGCTGGATGGTGCTGGATCAGGGCTGTGTTCCAGTGAGCTGGGATGCTGGATGCACCAGACCCATTTCAGACAGATGCCCCAAAATGTGAGTTCTGTTCCATAGCAATTGCTTCTCTCATGTCCCTGAGGTGCCAGCAGGCAGCTGCCCAGCTCACAAGAGCCATGGCTGCAGAGACTGCTCTGTTCCCTCCCCACACCATCACATCCAGCTCAGACTGTTCCCTTTGTGGATTCAGCACCTGCTCCATGATCCAGCTGTGCTGCTCTGTATTTAAGTTGCCATTGATGATTCAGCCACTGGGCATTTGTTCTGCTTCCCAGTGCTCCCACAATGACTCAAAATCTCCCTCTCTTTAGTCTGGCCTGTAGGATTTTCATTTCCCAGCCAGTTGCTTTCTGAAGGCAACTCTTTAGGGTAAGACTAGTCAGGACAAACAAAAGTTGAGCAGGTTTCCCTCTTTTCCTTTTTGTTTTGGGGTTTTTTTTTTGTTTTGGGGGGACGAGGGTTGGGTTTGGGGTTTTCTGGGATTTTTTTTGCAAGTGGCTCTTTGCAAGATTTTTCTTGACAAGGGAAACTTCACTGCTCATTGTTTTTTAAAGCTCTTCTCCTCCCAGACTCTGAACCAGCTCTTATTATTTCAGAGCTTAGGGGCCACAGCTGGCCAGGAGGGGACAGGAACATCAAGGGGCTTTGTACAGACATTTGTACACTTGTGTAATATGTAATAGGCCTTTTCACACTTCTGTTGAGCTTTTTACCTGTAACCTTTACTATGTGTAAATTAAATGCAGTTTTTGCCAGGTTGGAGAGTGTAGTGTGTTCGTTCCAGCCTGCACTGGTACAGCTGAGATTGCACATTGTGCTGTGGCTCAGGGGAGGTTCCTGCCATGGCAAAGTTCCCTTCTCCCTGCAGGCCTTGTCCTTGAGCTGCAGCTCCTAAAGCTGCCCCAGCTGCTTTGCTTTTGACCTGCTCTGCTGCCTCGTGCTGCACTTTGGTACACAAGTGACACTTAACTGTGGATTTTGAACAGTGGTTGCTTTTGTTTTCTGAGTTTTATCCGGCTCTGGCATAATCCTCTTTGTAAGTTGTACTCCAGAGCCCAGCTCTGCTGCTCTCATTGCTCCTCCCACAGAGCAAGGCCTTGGGCAGGCTGAGGGCACCATCCCCTGGATCTGCAGCCTGCCCTGGGCTCTCTGGGGACAGCTGCAGTGACAAACAGCAAACTGAGCACAGGTAGCAACTGGGCCTGCTCTGGATGGTTGAGAGGAACTCCCCAGCTTTGCTGAATTCAGTAATATTTAGGGCATACGTTGTTTTCCCAGAGCAGCAGCAGCTGGGGCAGGTGCATTTGCACTGCAGTGTCAACAGAAGGCTGAAGTTCACAGTTCATGTGTCAGCTGCTCACCTGCCACTGGCAGAAATAGCTGGAAGAGGTGAAGGTGATCCCTCTGTAGTCTGACACTCAGTCTGGGTGTGTTAATCTGTATTAAATGAAGGATTGAAAGGGAGGAAACTTGCAGAATAATCTGAAGCCCTCTGCACTGGGAATGCAGAGATGGGAACAAAGTGGAGACTAGCTGGCAGCTGAATCAGTGAGCTAAAGAAAATGGTAGTAGTGTACAGGAACATCTGTCCTTGCAGAACTTCTGGGTTACCACTGTAACCCCTCCTCCTGGTTTGGAAATACATCATTAAACAAAGGGTGCAGCACCAGAGGGGAGCCCAGGAGCTTGATGTGAGGTACCCCATGGACACTGAGGTACCAACACATCAGCCCCTGGGCCTGGGGACTTGTTGGGGTGGAGATGAAATCTCCCTGGGGCCCTTCAGGAGAGCAGGAATAGCTTCCAGAGCAGAACAGGTGAGTGGCCAGGTGAAGTGTGTACTTATGCAATTACACCAAGGGCTTTGAAACCTCGGTGGCACCAGGAGAGACCCACAGGACTGCAAATCAGCTTGGGACAAGCCAAGGACTGGGGCTGTGCAATGGCTGATGCTGGGCTCAGATGTCAATTGCTGTTTACAATGTGTTTTTTTCAAAAAAAGGCAAATACAGCCACATCATCTGAAATTCTTTGCTCTTAAAACTCTCAATCTAACAGTGGTAGGTAAAGGGGGAGCAGTGTTTCTGCTTTCATTTCTCAACACCATGTAAAGGTTTTTTCCCCACAGGAGCTGTGTGGGGGCTCTGGGCTTTACCTGCTGGGTGTGGGAGAGGGAACACTGAGAGTGTGAAGGAGGAGCCTGGAGTGAGTTCAGGATCAACACTGTGGGGTTTGGGCTGCAGTTGTTAAATAACCCTTCCCCAAAGGGCCCATAACCTGTAAAGCAGTAAGAGGTATCTGACATTCCAGCATCACAATTAGTGCCTGAAATTAACCCTGATGCTTCCCCTGCCTCCCTCTGAGAGAGCAGCAGCTTTCCAGAAGCAATGGTGGTGAATTTGCTTATTGTCTTTTGCTTTATATGAATTCTCCATAACTGATGTCCTCCTCAGAGAAGCTTTAAGAAAGAAGCAGCCAAAGTGTGAATCTCTGCTCTCCACCCCCTTGTGTTATCACCCTTGCTGTCTCTCTTGTCACAGAACCTGACAAACATCAGGGAAAGGTTTCAAGCACAGTTGCAGAATGGTAATAGAGGAGGAAACCATAAACACTAAAGCTTAAATACTGCTGGGGCCCACACAGGGCAGGCATGGGCACCCCCCAGAACGGCCCCGGGGTGGGAGGAGGAACTGCCAGCACTGCTCCTGCTGGCACTCACTTCTCACAGGGCAGCTGCCAGCACTGCTCCTGCTGGCACTCACTTCTCACAGGGCAGAGCCACCCCAGCCACCCCTCCTGCACCCCGGGGCTGGCCCCAGCTTCCCCCCACGTACCCCTGGGCAGCATTCATCCTGCTCCCTCTCCACCCCTGCCTGGGCTCCAGCACCAGTTTGGGTACTGGGAGCCTCCAGGGTCTCAGCACTGCTGGCAAACCCACAGCTGGAACTCAGCACCTCAGATCTCACTGGTGAAGTGGCCCAGACCAGCTGCCAAGGCTGGCTGAGGGAGGTGAGGGAAGAAAGCACAGGAGAGAGAGTGAAGAGAAATATTTATTCTCAACAATGAGATGCAAATCAACATCAGTACCTCATGTTCAGCACTGAAACACCAACGTTTGCTGAAGTCCTGACACTGCCACCTCACCTCGCTTTGCTCATAAGCCACAGGTTGCCATGGAGCAAAGCCACCAAAGATTTCCTGAGTCACCAGCTGTGCAGACTTGCAAAAGTGTGTGCCAACTTAAGGAATGCTGGCAGTAGCCTCTGGAACATGTGGCAGCTCCCTTCTCTCACCCCTTGCCAGCTCATGCCCACAGGGAGGCCTGAACTTCATCTGATTTGTGAGGCTGCCCCAGCAGTCCCAGCAGAGGGGAGACACTCCTTGTTGCAGTCACTTTGGCTCAACGAGGCTCTCAAAAACATTGCTCTTCACACATCAAGCTTGTCTAGAAAATTTCAAATCAGCATCATAGAGCTTTTAGTAAACACTGACACTTTTGTCCTGGTTTCCAAGCAAGTTCTCAATGCCAAAATCACCAATTCACAGGCAGTGTAGTGTGAATCACATGTACTCCTCCTTTTCTCTTGCTCTTGGCCATCACTGAGGACTGAGAAATCCTAAGAACATGCAGAAAACCAAAAGCCAAACACTGCTGGCAGCAGAGGCAGAGCTGTTGGTTTTCACACACTCATTGTACTTTATAAAATCGACTTCCCTGATGGCACACAGGTGATCCACACGGCATTCCTGCTTGCATGGCTCCAGGTCATATCTGGCAGAGTTAAACTCATAGTACAGCTGCAAGTAGTGTGGGTCCCTCGAGATCCTCTCCAGCACCATCTGCATGGAGCTTGCAGAGCCATCAGGGACCTGGAAGGCTTCTGTCAGCCTGTACTCTTCTTCCCACACTGGGAGCTCTCCCTCCCGTGGTGAGGCCATCGTGTTGGCACGAGTAAGGTTCAAGTAGTAAGTCACCACATCCTGAGGGAGAGAAAAACAGAACTGGGGAGACATCAGGACAAGATTGGGCCTGGATTGAGACACTGGCTGGGCTTGGCCCCTACTGCAGCACTCCCCAGCCCAAGGGCCCAGCTGCCCTTGATGTGGCTTCCTACCAACATGGGCACCTGGAGACACCTCAGGGAATTCCTCCAGAACCCACCCCAAACAGAGCCTGTTTCCTGAGGGGTGAAGGGGTGGCTTTGCTCTGCTTGACTTTGACCTCCAAACATCAGAAGCTTTGAGCCTGGCCTGCTTCAGACATCAGTCAGTTATTATCAACACTGCAGCAGCAGAAGCAAGGGCTGCCCGAGTATTACTGAGCACAGTTATCTTCTCAGCTGAACAAACTGAAGAGTCAAGTTTTTCACAGCTTCTCTTCTCAGTCTCTTGCCCTTTCTCTGCTTCACTGGCTCCCCAACCTTGTGCAGGGTATTTTAGCACTCACTTCTATGCCATAAACATGTAAACAGAGCAACTATAGAGAGCTTCATCCTCTGCAAAGGGGGGCATAAGCACCCATCCTTGGCAAACGAGATGGGAAACAGAAGCTGCCCCTACAATTCACCTCAATTCAGATCCACTCCAAATGCATCATTTTAGCAAGCAGAGGGACACAATTTTTCAGATGGTTTAAAGGTTTTGGAGGGGGTCTGACAAGTCTGTTATTAGTCAAAGAGTAATTCTGTGATCCATATTATCTGGAGAGCAAAGCAAGTGTCAAAGGAAACTCACTAAGGATATGAAGAACACACCATGCTGTCACTCACTGATGTTCTGAATAAATCTTTGTGCCAGACACGAGGCTGAAATATCCTGGGTCAGAGCTTCTGTGGACTGAGAAATCCTGAAAAGCCTGTTCTTACTAGAGGGAGGAATTAAAGCTGTTCCAGAGCTGAAGTGTGGTGCACACAGGGATCCCCTACCAAGACCCGAAGGGTGTCCTGATCATAGTCGATCACCCAAATCGCAGGGTTGTTGGCTCCATTGCTCACTCCAGGTAATGTTGTTTTCCAGGGAGTCACTCCAGGGGCCAGGAACATGGCATTGATTGGAGCACCTTCACAGAAATGCAATGCAAACTGTGACTAGAGGCCATGGCTCGTCCCACAGCCTGTCCCCATGACACTGAGCACCCAGAGCAGCCTGTGCTGCCAACAGCCCCTTTGTCACCAGCTCCTGGTACTGCCACACACACAAAGGTTAACACGTGGAGCAGGACTGGGGACTGAGCACAGGGCTGCTGCAGCCAGGAATGGGCAAAGGCTCTCCAGTGAGGGTGGCCAGGGAACCACACTCAGTAAAAACCACACAGCACCACACACACAGAGATTCAGCACTGCTCCCTCAGCAATGCCCAAACCCCTCAAGAAGGAACAGGCAAGAAGTTGCCAGGCATTGAGGAGAAACAACATTTGAGGGTGAATGGGAAGGAGGGCAGGAGCTACAGACTGGGGGCAGAGATGAGAACCACTGTTGCCTCCTGTTGCCCGAAGCATTTCAGAAGCTCTTGCTGGCTTCTTAGCTGCTTTCAGCCAACAGCCACTAAAGAGTGACAGCCATTCTGAGAGCTGGCAGGGCTGTCACAGCAGTGCTTGGGTGACCAGAGCAGGTACCTGTGTTGCTGTAGAACATGCGGAAGCTGTCTGTGTGATGGTGCCCAAAGAACTGGGCAGCGATCACCCTGTGGTGCTTCTGCACAATTCCCAGGTACTGCTCGTTAAAGCCCTGCCGGAACCAGGCCTTGCCTCGTTTCTTCTCAAAGAAGCCAGGAGGAACATGCCCCACAATGTAGACCTGGAGAAGCAAGAGCTGCCCTGAGCACAGAGCCCACACTAGCCATGGAGCAGCAGCCAGCTGCGACTGCACCCAGAGAGAGCAGAGCAGGAAAAGCTTCTGCAGAGAAGCCCAGGTTGTTTATGCAGTCTTTTTAATACCATTTCATCTGCTCTAGAAGCGTTGGTCAGTGTTTCTTCCAGCCATTGGAACTGCCCCCCAGGATCCTCCTCACCAGCTGTCTCTTCATTCTGGTCATAGTACAGGTTGGTGTTGAGGACAACCATCCGCCCCCTCATCCCTGGGCCAGGCAGCTTCTCACTGTAGAAAGCTCCTTAAAAATGCAACCAACAGAGAAAGAGCTGGAGGTCTGGTCACACTGGTGGCTGTGATCCCAAATCCCTTTGTTTCCACCTCTCTCTGTTCTCCTTAGCAACAGCCACAGCAGGGCCACTGCCTGGAACAGTGCTCTGACCACTCCAGGATGTGGATTTGGAATGACTCTTCCCTACCTGTCTCTTATCCTCGTGCCTCTCCCAGTGAAGGGAGACCTGAATGGGTATAATGGGCAGCACCAGAGCTGGAAAGCTCTGGAGAGCTCCAGCACTGCCTGCACCAGCTGCTACCTTTAAAGATATTTTTCCTCCCTCTGCAGGTCACCACTCTGCATTCTTTCCAGTAACTTGACAATGGCAGGAGAGACTAAAGTATAAAATTATTTCTCTTCTTGCAAGCAGAACTCCAAGACAGAAAACAGCATTAAATTGGATCCTATCTCTGCAAATACACCATGAATACTGTTGCTCCGAGCATAGAAGCAAGGAAAATTCTTCATGGTATTCTCCTACCCCTCCTCATATCCCCAGCATGGTGTAAACATGAGCCAGTGGTACCAGACCTGTTCTGAAGAGAGGAAGGGAGGCATCACTCAGCCAGGGCTGCCACAGTTCTGCTGTTTGGTTGTAGATCCTGTGCTCCTTCCCAGGAAACTGATTCTTGGGGTGGAAGTCATGATTGCCCATCGCTGCATAGACCTTGGTACCTGGAGACAGAGCCAAGTGGTCAGGGCTGCAGAGCTCCCCGAGGCACTCCCAGCCTCTGGGAGCCAGGAGGGCTCTGCCAAGGCCAGCAGCCTCTGCCCCCGGGGCACCACGGGGCTCTGACCCGCCCTTGGGACAAGCCAGGCACAGCCAAGTGACTGAGCTGTCACCAGCAGTAATGCTCCTTGCCCCCTGCTGACACAGGTTATGCCTGAGGGTATCTTGCAGCCTTTTCTGTCCTAATTACTAATGACAGAAACCTTTCTTTTCCTCTCTCCAGAATGAGCTAACCTGAAACATGAGTGTGCATCAGTGCTGTATGGCACAGCAGAATTGAGGCCACCAAACAAGATCCAGTGACTACAGCCCTTCTGTGTCTTTCCCTATTCCAATTCTGTCATTTCTCCATCCTGATTAACCCCTCCCAGGAGTCTCTATGCCCCACTCCCCTTCTCATCCCCTCAAATCCTACCTGGAAATGTCTTATTTATCAGAGAAGTCAGATTTGCTATTATGTGCAGAACCTTTTCTTCCCCGAGCTGCTCATTGGGGACATGGGGAGTGTCATCTCTGGAAAAAGAGAAGCAGCACAGTCAGTCTGGGACTAAGAGAGCCTGTGCTTACAGCAATGAGCAAGGCAGAGAAACTTGCCAACTCCACTCTGTGCCTCCTAGAAGAGAAAGTTTAAGCTTTTGGGTGCAGAAGTCAGTGCTTTGTTGACTGGCCAAGACACTGTGGGAGTTTCAAGAAATCTCTCACAAGGAAAATGAGCTCCACTCCAAACTTGCCAGGGTCAAGGAGTATTCAGACAAAACTCTCAGGGATGCACAGGATGGGGTTGTTGGGGTGTCTGTGCAGGGCCAGGAGTTGGATTCCATGATCCTTGTGGGTCCCTTCCAGCTGAGGATATTCTATGATTCCACGATACACTTTACCTTAAAACCCCTATGCACAAGGGTGTGAAGGGGAGTGTCACAGGCACTAAAGCTGCCTGGAAATACTGCAGGGATCAGCACTTTGCAATCTGAGGGCATCTGACCTGAAATAATGGAGCAGAGCTGTTTGCACAACTGTGATCAGCGTGAAACAAGGGAATGCCTCCGGTAAGGCAGCAATCTAGGGCTGCTCCATGACTGTGTTTGCATTAACATGCTTACAGCATTTGTAGATGATGCTGGGCTGTCCACAAGCCCACTGGAGAGAGAGAATAACATTCAAAATCATGTCAAAGGACTGGGGGAAATTGCTTGAAGGAAAAACAATACTCAACATAAGGTCACAAGAACCAGCAACTACCTCTAAGCAGGAACAGGCATCTGCAGGGACAGAAAATGAAAACACAGGACAGGCAACAGCCTTGCCAGTGGGAACTGGGGGTTACAGCAAGCCGAGGCTGCACTATCAGAAGAAAGCCCATAAATGCAACCACCATGCAAAATAAAGCTTTTACCATCTTGAGGTAAATGAGACCTCCCATAGGAGACCCAGCCCATGATCCTTGTGGAGGAGGAAACCATACCAGGAGGAAACCATACCTGCACTGGGCAGGTTCCTGTGACTCCTAAAGCTAAACCTGTCCTTTCTTGAGCCAGGTCTCCCAGGTGCCTCATCAGAAGAAATGCTGCAGGCTGATTCACAGTGCTCTCCTCCCCCTGCTCTGACCGGCAGCACCGGATGCACGGACACAGCCCACAGCTCCTTCCCCTGGGCACTGCAGGTACTCGCAGCCGCTGTGCAGTCAGACACGGCTGGACGGGATGCACAAAGGACGGACAGTGAGCTGTGATCCTTTTGTCACCTCACTGCTGTAAGAGACGGTCCGAAGTTTCCCTCATTTGCCTCACAACCATCATAAGGACAGAGACTAAGACCCTGGAGATCCTGACTGGAGTTCTGGCTTGGGTGAGGGGGATGCTTGCCAGGTGATTGTTTGCAGGTGTGCTTGCTGTGCCACCACGGTACACTGCTTCGAGCAGGGACTGGCAATCAGCAGCTCCTTCTGCACGCTTACACCTGCCTCATGGAGCACAGGTCTCATCCCAACAGCCTCCCCTCCTCTGTGCCACTTGCTTTAGAGAAAGACTATAAAAAAGTAACTTTCTGAGGTAACTTTGGTGATCTCCCACGGAAGGAAGACGAATCTATTGGCTGGACCACGAAGATTTCGTCTCTCCGTTGGTAGCTATACCCCCTTTTCTCTCTCTCTCTCTCCTTTACTTTGTTTTCTTTCTCTCTCTCTTCTGTCGCATAATTGTTGTTGGCACTCAGTGAAAGTGCACTGCTGCGATTAAACTGAAAGTGCCCTTTGCTGTGTATCTTTTGCACTCTCAGATAGGTAAAACGAATCATCACGACCCCTGCTTGTACTAGCGGATCGTGACAATTGCCACGAGCTTCTTCCCAGCGTCGAGAGCCCTCGCTGGGGCTGTCTTCCCTCCAAAACCCTGTTTTTGCATTACAAGGCACTTTCTCCCTTCTCCTTTTCAAAGCAAGGACCATGGAAAGAGCCCTGACACCCCACGAGCTCCGTATGGGCTCCACTGCCCTTCTCCCGCGCAGCCCTGGTGTCCCTCCAGGCCCGGCCCCTCTCACCCGGTCCAGAGCACGAAGTCCGGCGTGGCCAGGCGGTCCCGCATGGCCCCAGCGGCCGAGACGAGCAGGCTCCAGGGCGCATCGCACAGGTAACTGCCCCAGGGCCCGGCGGGCCCGGCCCGATCGCCGCCCGAGGGGCACGGCCGGCCCGCTGCCGCCGCCGCCTCGTACCCGGGGTCCCAGTGCAGGTCCGTGAGGTGCCAGAACCTCCCGGTGCCGCCGCCCGCACCGGGCAGAGCCACGGCCAGCAGGGACAGCAAGAGCAGCACCAGGGGCTGACCCACGGGCCGCATGGCAGACACCGGTGCCCGGGCTTCACCTGGGCCCGGCCCTCACCTGGGCCCGGCCCCAGCCCCGCCCCCTGTGCCCGCCCCCGGCCCTGCCCTGGTCCCGCCCNAGGCCGGACAGCGCCCGCTTTCAAAATGGCCGCAGAGGCTTCGCCGCGGGCTCCTCCTATTGGAAGGAGGCGGAAAGCGGAAGGACGCGATTGGCTGCGGGCGGCAGAGCGGCGCTCCCGGATTGGCGGCAGGCAGCGGCGCGCGAGGCCGGCGCGCGGGCGGTGGCGGCGGGTCCCGGAGCGGCGCCATGTGGAGCGGACACGGTGCGCGGGGCCCGGGGGGCCTGAGGGCTGCTACCCGTGAAGGCGGCAGCGCTGGGAAAGGGGGCTGAGCCCCCGCCGCCGGTCATCTCAC
>VWYI01011135.1:138386-179983 GCA_013399455.1 Anthoscopus minutus | reverse complement strand
GGGCCGCGCTGTCGCTGTCGCTGCTCGCCGCCGCCTCAGCCGCCGCCCAGGCCTGCAGCTGGCTCTGGCTGCGCTCCGACCCGCCCGCCCTGCGCCCCGCTGTGCCCGTGGCGCTGCTCGCCGCCCTCCACCTCCTACAGCTCGGCTTCTTCTTTAGGTACGGTAGCCCGGCACCGAGCTCCCCGCGCGTCCCCGGGCATCCTCTGGCCCCCGCTCCGCCCCAGCCTCCCCCAGCTGCCTCCCGGCGCCTGGGGATGGGGTGAGCAGTGCCTCGGCTGTCGGGAGGGCCAAGAGGCTTCGGCGCGGGGCGGTTCGGCCCAGCCCCGGGCTGGAGCCGGGTGAAGTGTGTCGGTGGGAGCCGCCTGTGTCCCTGCAAGTTTCCCTCCGGCTCTGCTCTGTTTCTCGGTGCTGTTGCCGCTGCTCTCTGGATAAACAGAACAGCGCCCCGAAACCTCGTCACGGCCTCGGCGCTCCCGGCGGTTGAGGGGAGCAGCGAGGCCGGGCCGGAGGAATGGAATAATGCAGGCAGGTCGGCTGAGGTCGATGCTCAGCTTTTCACGCTTGCACTTCACCCATGGCTGGGCATCGTGTAGCTGCTGTGGTGCGTGGTTTGGGCATAAATCGGTGGGGTTTTTGTCCTATCAGGAGTTTGTTGACCTGTCAACAGCCTGGGGACCAAGGTGTGTGGTGCCTTGCAGGGCTCCTCACCACCAGCTGGGTCCCCACACAGGTGCCTCCATGCTCTGAAGGTGGGCTGGAAGGTGTGCTGGGCGAAGGCAGAGGAGGAGGATGAGCAGAGACACATGGCTTTCCTCTCCCACGACATCAGCATGCTGCGTCTCTTCGAAACCTTCCTGGAGAACACCCCACAGCTCACCCTGCTCCTCTACATTATCCTGCGGACAAACAAGGCTGAGCTCTCCCAGGGTGAGTGGTCTGGGGCCAAGGGAGGGGGCTCTGGGGCTTTAGAAGGCTTTAGAAGTGGGCTTGGGTGGGGCAGATCAGAGGAGTTGGAGGACCCAGCAAGAGGCTTGTAGTGTCATTCTGCTCCCATGTCACTCCTTCCTTTGACATGTCACACTATAGGGTGGACCCTTGTCCTGCATTCACATGCCCCAATGGACCGTGCTGGGCTTGGTGTGGGGGTTTGAAGCTGGGGAGCCACTGTGGTCATTCTCTTAGGTGCCCCAGGAGAGGCTGAGGGCCAGGTGAGGAATCAGGCACCTTCTGGGGAGTAGGGAGGTGCTGATGTTGGTATGGGTGAAGCACAGGCTGCTGAGCAGGTGCTGTGGGGACCAGGTGTCACTGAAGGGAAATGGGGATCCCAACAACGTGCGAGCCAGCACTCACCTGCCTGTGTGGGCTGAGGGCTTCCATGCCTGGGAGATGAGCTCTAGAGAGCCATCTGTTCAATCCCAGCACTTCTTCCCCATCTTCTGAGCAAGGCCAGGCACCAGCCCTGTTGTCCTCAGGGAGGGCAGAAGGCCAGGGGAGAGATGCAGGTGCTGATGCTCTGGCCCCGACAGCAGCTACTTTGTGAGTGCCGCTAAACTCATTTTAGCAGTGGTGGGCAGGGAGAGGTTTGAGCCAGGCTGGGCCACCTCTTGGTCCCACCTCAGCATTTTCACCTCTGTGTTTGCAGGCCTGGGGATGGGCACGGCGTTCCTGTGTGTGTCCTGGTCTCTGCTGGACTACC
The DNA here is from genome assembly GCA_013399455.1 of Anthoscopus minutus. Lineage (NCBI taxonomy): Eukaryota > Metazoa > Chordata > Aves > Passeriformes > Paridae > Anthoscopus > Anthoscopus minutus. The sequence continues at coordinate 178,287 of VWYI01011135.1, read as the reverse complement.
ACCAGTCCCTGCGCTCCTTCCTGCAGGACAAGTATGAGCTGAGCCTGGGCTCTTCCGTCATCTACTTCCTGTGGAACCTCTTCCTCATCTGCCCCCGCATCCTGGCGGTCGCCCTCTTCGCCCTGCTCTGGCCCTACGGTGTGGCTGTCCACTTCCCACTCGTGTGGCTGGCCATGTTCCTCTGGGTCAGCCTGCAGGGCACAGACTTCATGGAGTCACCTGGCCCCGAGCAGCTCTACCGGGCCGTGGTGGCTGTGATCCTGTACTTCAGCTGGTTCAATGTGGCACAGGGGAGGACGCTGTACCGCAGCATCATCTATCACAGCTTCATCCTGGTGGACAGCACGCTGCTGGGCCTGGCCTGGCTCTGGGGCCGGGCTCCCTCTGAGGAGAATTCCTACCTCCTGCCCGTGGCCTCCGCCGCCCTGCCCTGCTACCTGCTGGGGCTGGGGCTGAGGGTCACCTACTACACGTGGCTGCACCCCAACGTGCAGGTGCAGCAGGAGGGCAGATATGACCAGGTGGATGCCAGTGGAGGAAGTGATGGGGTGGAGCTTCGCTCGTTTTTGGAACCAGACCTTGTCAACAGGCGGATGCAGTGGCTGGCCCAGACCCATTTCTCCTTGTCCCAGCCAGCACGGCGGCACGTTCTGAATGGGGCTGCTGCTGTCTGAGGGCAGGTCCTCTAAAGGGACATGAAGGAGGAGGTGGGCTTGTTGGTTGTGCCCTCAGACTTTGGTTTTGGACAGCTGGAGGAACCTGGCAGAAACCAGGGGTGATGTGTAAACACCTGGTGAGTCCCAGGGCACTCAGCATGGCTCCCATGGCTGTGCCCTCAAGGAAAGCCAGTGTTTGTACTGAGTCCAGGACAGTGGCATATGGCTGCACTGCTGTGTCACCTTTTCTTGTTATTTATTACTAGGTTTTTAAAAAAAAAATGGAAACAAGAGCACTGGTTTGTTTTCTCTGTGCCTCTGCAGCTGCCATTGCTGTGCAGGGATATGGGTGGTGAGGCAGGGAGAATTTGTTTCCTCCATGGTTTAGGTTTTTTGACCAACCTGTTTCCAGCCAGGATTCTCCTCCCTGTGTTTGTTTTGGTGTTAAGGTTAAAGTTCACCTGTTATCACTGTGTTCAGGGCAGGATGGGGAAGGAGGCCTGTGCTGAGTGGCTGCAGGGTGGCTCAAGGCTTCTAGTTTATTATGGACACCTCATGCTCCCTTGGCTGCCATCCCCAGCACTCCCGAGATGTGACCAGGCTGGAGCTGGCCCTGGCATTTCTCAGCCATGTGTGGCTGTTGATGTGGTCAGTGGGGTCAGCAGTGGGGTCAGTGCTGTGCCAGCTCCTGGGCACAGACACCCACCACTCCCAGGTGCCTCCACCCAGCTCGGTGCCCAAACCCAGGCACACCCCAGAGCAGCCCCTGCCTTTTGCTGTTGCCCAGCTGTGACACATCCTGCTGCCCACAGCACTGGCCTTTGGCTCCTTCCCTTCACCTCCACCACATCCCTTCCAGAACCCCATCCCAGGAGGGAGCTTCCATACCAGGGAAGCATCTGGAGGAGCAGCTGAAATGCTGGTTCACAGCTGCCCCTGTAAGAAGCCCCAAGGCCAGCAGTACCACAGCAGAGGGTGGGAGAGGGGTGATACCTTGTGCAAAAGAAAATGGCAACGTTTGTGCAGGAAGCACCTTGTGCTCCCCTGGGCACCACAGCAGGGCCCAGGAGCAGATCCATGGCTCCCAGGGGCAGGGACTGACACGGGCAGAGAACAGGCTGAAGCACTGACTATAGAAAATAAAGACTTTATTATTTTTTTCCAGTTCACAGGACAGTTTCCATTACAGACCATGAACAGGCAAAGGCCCCACAGCCAGCAGCACCTGGGACTCTCCCTTTGTAGCACAGCAAAAGAGGTGCTGTGGGCTCCAGGGCTCCCACTGCTTCCCACCAGTGCCAGCACACACATCTCCCCAAGGGCTGTTGAAGGCAACAAATAATAGTGGATCAGGTGGTTTTTAAAGCCTCTGTGGCTGTGTTGAAGCTGAAGGGGAAGCCAGCAGCACTCAGGTGAGCTCAGGTGCTCTGGGCCTGCAGGCTGACTGTCCTTCAGGTGTTCAGGTTTGCTCTCCCATTACTCCTGACTTGACTAGCTGAACTGGTGACAGACAGGAGAAAATCAATGCTTGGATAGAGATGATGTTCTTGCCTCAAGAGAGACAGGAAAAGGCTTAAATTCAGCCAATAGAGGAAAAAATAAAATAGCCAGGTCACCCCTTTATTAACAAACACAGAAATGTACCATCAACCTCCTGTTATAAAAGTACTTTACATACATTCAAGGAAACATCATATAAATACCAGTATGAAATGTCAGTGGCTGCGAGTTCCACACTCAGCTAAAATTTTACCAACACCTTAAAATTTCCTTAAAACATTTGAAGTAAACAAACACAAAAGCACAGCCAGCTGCCAGGCAGCTCAGGCCTGCAGGTCCAGCACCTGCTGGCAGTGCCTGGGCAAACCCAGCCCCTCTCCAGCACAGCTCTGCTCAGCTGCTTCCCATGGCAGCAAAGCTCGTGGGCTGCTCGGCCGTGCCGGCGGCGGGAGGTTAAGGCACAGGTTTTAATCCCAAAGTTCAGCCAGCTGGAGTACAAGATGTGCTCCCACCAGGCTGTGCACAGGCTAGGACAGCTCCCAAACCTGCTTACAGGAGACCTTTGGATGGGCTGAGGGATGTTCAGCATCAGCACAGATTCTTCTGTGACTGCAACTGAGTCCTGATCCTCTGGTGACGTTTCCAACCCTGGGAGCAATGAGGCTGCACCTCACTGCAGCTGTGGCACTTCACAGGGACCCCAGAGGAGCTGGACTCTAGGGACCCAGCAGTAAAGGAGCTGGAGCTGCCTCAGCTGCCTTGAAACAGGTGCAAACACACCTGAGCTCTCCATTTGCTGTAGACAGAGAACACCCCTGGGTCCTGCTCTCCTTTCCAAATCCACTGCTGAGCACTCCCAGCACAGCCTGTTTGCCCCCAGGCTCTGCTGGGCCAGCAGCCCCCAGGGCTTTCCCTCTGCTGAGCTGCCCAGTGGCTCCCACATGGTCAGCATGGCCCTGCTGCAGAGCTCCTGGGGAAATACACAACCCAGCATCCACCTGGGATCAGAGCACAAGGCCAACACCTGGAAAGCAGAATGGAAAGCAGAATGGAAAGCAAATTACTCCTGACTCCAGTGACCACCCTGGAGAAAGAGAACTGCCTGTGATTCCAATTTAATTAATCTTAAAAAACCCCAAAAACCCAAAGGGAAACTGGAGCTGGTACCATGTGAAAAGACTTCCCAGGTCCAGTCCCTGAGCATGAGGTATCCAAACCCCTGACTCTAGGCACCCTCTGCCCCACGGTCACTGGAGCTGGCCCAGGAACAGATGCTCCCAGGGCACAGCAGGGTCTGTGCCAAGCTGGCCCAGCAGCTCTTCTTGCACTGATGGAAATTAACCCTCAGTAATTAATGCCATGAAAGGAATGCAGCAATCACCTGTAAGGGCACAGCAAATGGGTCAGTGTCCTCCCTGCAGTGCCTGACTTCCAGCCCAGTGTCCTGGTGGCTGATCTGGAGGGGTCTGGGTGCAGCCACAGGTTTGGCTCTGCAGGAGCAGCGGGTTCTGGGGCACAGCACACACTTGTCCTCAGGGCACCTGCTGATCTAATGCCACCAGGGTACATGGGGGAGACCACCAAACACAGTCTGAGTTGGCACAAAACCAGCCCCAGTCCCCAGCTGGCTCTTCCTGGCCAGGGGAGCTGCAGGTCACTGACTCCAGCCTCTATTCTGACATGGTAGCAGAAAAATCAGCATCACCATCCCTCCCAAGTGCTCCATGCTGCCAAGTCACAGTGTCTTAGAAATTAAGTCCCTCTTAAACAAGGCGTTTGTTTCTCACTATGTAGTTAGGCTAATGCAAAGAATATAAGAAAACTGAATCTGATTCTACTAAAAGGAACTTACAAATAGGGTCAGGAACACAGAGGTGAAGGTTATACCATAGCCAGAGCCTTCTCTGCAACACTCATGAGGATTTAGGAAGGAGATTATTCCTACTCCAGGTGAGGACTCTGTTCACATCTGAGCAGTCTGCACCAGTCTGCTGTACCTGATGTTCACAGGCAGTTTCATTTTAATTTGCAGGGAAAATCTTTGAGATCTACAGTCCAGACCAAGGCTGGAATCCAGTGATCTCCTGCTGGCTAGAAGGGCTTGTGCACACATTGATTAGAAGCCACTGGGATCAACTTGGAACACCAATACTTGTCTCTACAAGGAACCACATATCCCAGAAGTATTCCCTTACCTTTATATCTTCCAGTAATCCCACACTGAGGAAATAACATAAGGACATTGTAATAAATTAACTGTTCTGAACACCCAGGGAAGGAGAGAGAACACATTTTACAGCAATAGAGGTATTTTTGACATTTTCATTAATATTTCCTATGAAAAAAACCATAGCTCTTCGGCTTTGCAAAACAAAGGGAGGTTTAAGCTCTGCCATCAGCATTTTCCTATAAAAATAAAGTTTTGTGCTTACTTGGGTTCTACAACTAAGCTGAATAGAAAGGAGAAGGCTCTTACAAATAAATCTGCTGTTTTATGGCCCTTCCCTCTGGAGACACCTGCCAGGGGCATTCAGCTGGCTCTGTAAGTCCCTTCTGCAGACAAGCTCTAGCTCTGCTGAGTCTAGGGCTTCTTTACAGGACAGCTCTGGACTTGGCAGGGCCCATGCTCCTGAGGAACAACCTGCTATCATATTCCACTGTACAGTTTGCATTAGGTTTGTTTTCTTCATCAAGCTGAAAAGTGAGATTTCTTTTCCCAAACATGTGAGATTTCTCTCCCCCCAGTAATGGAGAGGGCTTGTGGGAGGTGCAGTCACATCTTTGCTCCAGCTTCTTACAGGAAGTCTAACTCAAGGGCTTGGTGAAGGGACACGAGGTCAGCATGATTTGTGATCCTCCAGAATGGCATGTTGTGCTGTGAAAAGAGAGGACAGTCAGGTTTATGCAGGGATTTTCAGCTGAGGTGGAAGCAGGGGCTGTGCAGTGTGGTGAGGTTCCACACCACTCTCAGGACAGACCTCAGCCATGTGCACATCTGTATCTGGAGCCCATCTGCTGTGCACATCTGTGTGTGCCAGGCACCAGCACTGACTGTCAGCTGCTCATGATGGAAACCTTGGCTGTGAGCTGCTGCTGCACCCAGGAATGCCTGTCCAGGGCCCCCAGGAAACCTGCACAGTTCTGGCACATGGCAGAATGTGTGAAGCCTGCAGAGTCATCTTTGCACTTCACTGCTAATTAGCACAACTAAACAACCCATCCAGGCCTGTCCAAATCAATCAAACTCTGCTCCTTGTTTGTAATCCAGCCTAATGGCAGGTGCTGTACTGATCTGCTGCTGTTCCTGAACCCTGACCTCCACACTCCTGAGAAACTGCAATATCCTGATAGTCACAGGCTATGATCAGCATACAGAACCATAGGTTCTGTATCAAGGGTGGAAGGGACTCCCAAGACCACAGAGCCCAACCTTTCAACATGCTATATCCAACGTGCTACACTAAAACGCTGTTGACAGGGACAATGTTATATGCAATGCCTAATAGTAAAAGAGAAACTTTAAGGAGCCAGGAAACTGCCCATCTTAATGGAAGATCTCTTGCATCAAAGGCAAACTTTGCCTCTGGCTGCCCTGCCCTGAAGAGTTCAGCCTTGGAACAAGAGTCCTTGTAGGCAAAGCCCTTGCATTGCCCCAGGTGTGCAGTCAGACCCACCTGCTTGGCTGCGACCTCCTCATCGCGCCCATCTCCAATCACCACGTAAGTGACCTTCTTCCCAAACCGTGACACAATCCTCTCAAAGCAGCTCTCTTTACCTGCCAAAGACAATCCTCCTGTAAGGAGCCTGAGGCAGAGAGAATGGAGCCTCAACAGGTCCCTTCCTCCCAGTACAGAAACACTTGTCTTACTGGGGGGCAGGGGCAGCACCCAATTCAGCTCCTGAGGCCAGAAGTCTGGACCACGTGGACTAGAGCATGGGGCTGCTTCAGCTGCAGAAATGGCATTTCCCCATGTAAAAATCCCAGCTAATCCTTCCCAGATGCTACAGTGCCAGGGACTTGGCCCAACCCCTTACCTATTTTTGTAGCACTATAAATATTTTCAATGGGAAACACCTCGCCCAATCCATACAGAAGAACTTTGGCAAGAGCTGGCATCAGTTGGGTGGTTGTGATCAGGATGTTCTCACAGTTTTTTCTAGAAGAAGAAAAACACTTGTAATAGCCCATCGACAGGCAGAGGTGCCAGGACTGCTCTGGGCAGTCTGATCAGCTTCCCCAAGTGCCAGGTGCTTTGCTGTCCTGCTTTCAGAAGGCATTTCAGGACCAAGATTTGCAATTTTTGCTTGTTTGCTTCTAACAGAATTCCATGTCATAAAAACCATTTGGTGAGCATGGGGACCTTGCTAACTACAGGAGTTGCAGCACAGAAACAGGGATGGAGTTCCTGCCCTCAGTCACTTGGCACCTGCGCCAAACAGCAGCAGGGACAGGAGCAGTGCCCAGCACAGCACTGCACCCAAGGGCCAGAAAGGGCTGAGAAAGCCTCACATGCACGGCCAGGTTCCATACCTGGACTGGATGAGCAGCAGGGATTTCAATGCAGTTTCCAGCCAGGAATCTGTCAGCACTTCTATGTCAGTCCTCAGCCGCTGCAGAGCTTCCCTCTTCTGTGGGCTGAGCAGGCCTGGAAGGTGAGGAACACGTGTTTGCCTGGCAGCACAGAGAGGGCTGTCCCCCACTGCACCAGCTGCCTGCTCTGCAATAAACAACAGAACTGAAGGCCTCTGGAAGCTGGACTGTGTCTCCAAGGAAGGAAAGAAACCAGTTCCCTTGACATGAGTGAGCCCAGACATCCATCCAGGAGCCTGACCGTGGGGAAGTGGGCAGACACTTATCTGTGATTATTTCAAAGCATTTCTCAGGATGCAGGCAGAGGCACTTCTCTCATAAAAAGCACTCACAGTAGCAGAGGTCCAAGGCCACAGAGCAGGGGAAGGAACTCCTACAGTCACCTTCTCCGACTTTCTGCTTTCCAAGGACCTTTTCCACTTTAAGCCCTTCTATATAACTTTTTTAAACCACTCTCCCTTCTTTTATTCCCATGCTTTTATTTAGATATCATTTTCTTCAATTCTCCAGTTTTGAATTAAAAGCAGAGAGACCATTTCTGCTCCTGACAGTAAACACAGCAAGAAAGGCGTACAAGGAACCTGCATGTCTCTCCAATTTCCATCCATGACACATGAGCCCCCCTCACTCCAGCCTTCTGTTACACCACTCCTCTGCACTGATGCCACAGAGGGACCCAGAGCAGGCTGCACTGACAGCTGCTTCATCATGTAGCTTTCCACAGCTCCTGAAAAACTCTGCACCCAGGTTTCCCACGAGCAAAATATGAAATCACAGTCTGATCCCTACAAGAAATCAGGTAACTGCAGCACACCAAACTGCAGACCTATACTGGCAGATTTTTAAGGCTGAAAGTTGTATCTTTGAATACCTGGTTTTTAGAAAATACGTTAAAAAATCTATCAAGGCTTTTGTGTAGGCAAAGGGTACCCAAATCCACAACCAACCAGGCCAAGTCACCCTACCAGGTGAGGTGCTCCAGCAGCATCCCTTTTCCAGGGACGGCAATGTCAAGATTCAGATTAAACAGAAAATTCATCTCCCATTTGCTCACTATGGTTTGCATGATTATGACTGCTTTGGAGTTCAAAGAGAAGCAAAACTAGAAGGCTTTATGTGACTTTGTGAAGAGAGAGCAGAGATGTCACATTAGACTGTGGGCCTGACAGCCCAGGGGTGACCACTGTATTTCCTGACAATGGCATGACCAAACACAGACTTTGAGGAAACATGAATGAGACCTTCTGAGCAGCAGGGCAAATGAGTCATTCAGGCCACTGCTGAGCAGAGTGCCAGGCAGCCTTTCATACCAAATTAGCAAAAGGACACTATCTGCACCAAAACCTTTGCCTCTAGGAATGAGCGACCATCCTTATCTCCATGAAAAATCGCAGCCTGCACTGGCACACTGTTCCATTTTAGAAGATGTACCCTGTTAGATTCCATGGATATTCAATCCCAGTTAGCACTAGGAGAATGGTTTACTTCTCATGTCCACACATCAGGAAAGCCAAAGCTCTGAGGAAGGATGGAGACCCCAGAAGCTGTGCTCAGTGCTCAGACCTTGGTGCAGGTGACCACTCACCTCCAACGTTAGTTTTGTATTTGTTGTAGATCTCGCGTACCCTGCGGTAGCGGAAGGCCAGTTTCCTCATCCAGTCCACTCCTTGCACACCCACTGAGGAGCTGTGGTTGGCATTGCTTCCTGAGCCACTGAACCCATCCGTGGAGAAGTTGTAGTTGCTGTTCCAGGAAAGCAGAGGTGTTAGGTGTGCCCTGGCAGCAGAGCCACCACGGTGTTTCTGGCGGGGCTGCCAGAACACTGGCGGCTGGAGAACACCTCAGAGAGGAGCTGCACAAGCACCATGGCACCTGGAAGAGCAGAGCCTGGCTCCTGTGGGAATGCTGACATCCAGCTACAGCTGCTGCTGGCTCTGAACTGCTGCACTGACACAACTCCTTTCACATCCTCAACTACAAAACCTTCCTTTAGTCTTTGGCTGCTTACTGCCATATGGAGCATCCTTCCCGCTGACCCCTTCCTCATCCTGCAGCAATTAACCCCAGCACATCTTCCAAACACAGCATCCATGCCTTTCCATCACAACTGCAGCTCCACAAGCAGATGAGCTGCTTCACCAGCTTATGACTGCAGAAACCAAGTCCTGCTTCACACTTTCCCTGTATTTCTTTCTCCCTGACAGATCTTTCTCACACTTTTTAATGAGCCAGTTCAGCTCAGTAAAAAAACCTACCTCACCCTGTTTGACAATGAGCACCATAAGGTCTCAGAGGGATGCAAACCACAGGGGGACTTTCAAAGGTCAAGATCACGGAATCACAGCATGGTTTAGGTTGGACAGGCCCTCCGAGATCATCTCATTCTAAACCTCTGCCATAGGTAGGGACTTTTCCCACTAATCTAATTAGAGTAACCATTAGGTTAAGTTACTAATCTGATGCTGTCATCATGAGATCTGAAACGGTGGTTCTCCATTCCTCACTTGTCATTGAGCACAGAGGCAGCATTCAACAGTGGAAAATATAATTCACAATATAATTTCAAAACTCTTAATATGCTTTTTAAGTCTTCAAAGAAATGTCCCCCAGCACACAAACACTTTGCCAGGTTTCATCTCCTGCATAATGCTGAGCTCCATCCCTTAACCCTTATCTACATTTGAAGTCTTCACAACACCTGATTACATCAGCAATACATTTCCTGCTTTCATCAGTACAACACCTTAGATCTTGGCCATTGTCATCAGATGCCACATCTTCTATGTGTACCTGGTCACACTCCTGTTAAAGACAAAACAACCCCAAAATTAATTGTGGTAATCCAGAAACACACTGACATTTGCAGATTAAAGAAACTGATAGAAACCAATCCCCTCACACTTCCCAACAGCAACAAGTCATGTTACACTGCCTCCACAAAGCCACAGAGCTTCCTCTAGCTTTGTCTGCCAGTACTGGGTTTTACTTCCCAGCCCCTAGAGCTCCTTGCCCAGCCTGGGATCCTAAGTACCAGAATGCACTGACACAAGCACATTTCTATGGCATTTTGAACTGTCTGCAAAAAAAGTACTTCAGCATGATCTGAATAGGTTGGACTCAAAGCTCACTTGTCACTTGAAACCCCTCTGCCATTTCAAAAAAGCAACCAAAACAAAACAAAAATACCCCAAAGCATATTATCTGGTCAGGCATTGCTGTTCCATTTTCTCAGCATGGGTCAGTAGAGCCACAGCAGTGTGGTAGCACTGGCTCTGGTGCTTAGAGAAGCTGATTTAACTCACTAACCAACACCTGCAGCAGTACATTTGTGGCTGAGCACACAGCTAACACATCATGAGTCCCCCTTCCAGCACAAAGAGACTATTTGGCACTTTCATTTGGTTTTTTGTTGCTTTTTTCCCTGAAGCAGGAGGTGACTCATTACCACCTTTGCAGAGTTCACTGCTGCCAGTAGTTACAGCCATAATGGAAATATCACTTAAGTATCTGTTTACATCAACAAAATCATGAGTGATACATCCACAACTAACTGGTACCTGCTCACATTCAGCCTTCCTAAGCCTTAAACTGCAAATTACATTGACTGGAGTCTTACATCAAAGACAACACAGAAGAAAAAGGGAGGGTGTTGTGGGTCCTCCATGGGTACAGCCTGCTTGTCTATGCAGGGTGTCCTTCAAAGCTGTTCCACAGCTGAAGTCACCCCCTGCATTCTGCCCTTGGTTTAGTCACAGCCCTTGAGAACTGACATCCTCAAAACTGCCTTTTCCTCACATCTCTGCTCTCCATTTCCAAAGAGGACCAGTGGAAGCAAAGTGCTCACCAGTCCAGAAATGCAAATACAGGATGGATCAGACATCACTCTTCTTATTTATGGGTTCAAGCAAAAACCCAGCAGAAACAGAAAGTTCCTGACACTAGAAGGCTGCAGAATGCCTGTCTCAGTTAAAAGTGCACTCCTGATCTGGCTGTGCTTACAACAAGCAATAAGAGGCTCCAAAGCACAGAGCCCTCTCAAAGAGTGAGGTGTAATTCTGACATGGTAAGGTGGAGTTCTGCCTTGCAAACACATTTGCCATGTACCTCCAAGTCATTGAAAAACAAGTGAGTATCAGCAACTTCAAAAATCATCTCCTCCATGGACAGACCTGAGCCAATCACTAGAGTTGGATCCTGGAAAAACACAAAAAAGAAAATAGAAATGCACTGTGGATACAGGCAGAAGGGAATTGTCATAAATCTCTTAACAGTTAAACTGCACAGAGTTTTCTATTCTGTATCAAAACTGGCCTAACTCCAGCTACACTGAATGGCATGAACCATAACTTCCCTAATATTTTAAACAATTTAATTTAAAAAAACCCAAAAAACCCCAAAAACCAAAAACAACAAAAAAAAGCACCCCAGTCCTCCACAGAAGAGACTGATACATTTTCACAGTCAGCATATACAAAACATTAAAAAATCTACTATGTATTTTGGAGAAAAAAACATTTATTTTCCCTATGTACGAGGACCTCAGTTATGCCCAGTGAAGATGAAACCACTTTGACAGACTTACATTGTAAGAAGGGACACGTTGGTGATCTCCATGTCCTAGCTCTGTAGCCAAATTTAGTTCTTTCCCTGCCCCAAACTGCCAACAACTTAAAAGTACCGCCTTAGAGAATTAAAAAACCCCAAACTATTCCTTTTCTGAAGATTAACATCTAATTCTGCATGATAGAATTGGGTTTCTTCCATGGAAAAGCAGTATTACCTTGCCATATTTTTGAGCATAAGACCCTGTGAGAAGAGAATGGAAGATGATGATGGTCTCATCCAGGTCCCAGAGAAACACCCGCTGCAGAGAGAACAAGAGTAAGTTAGAGCTGAGATATTCCAGGCACTGAACTGCAATAAAGGAACAAGTTTAAGAGTTAATTTTGTGGTTAGCTGCAGTATGCTTTAACAGGTATGAACAACAGTTGTCATCTTACAGGCTGAACACATTCAACTCTTCAGTTTACTGCAGTGGAGTTTATTTGCTGTCACAGAAGTACACTCGGGCTATGGCTGTTTGGTCAAACTATTTCAAAAGCTTCTCTTGCTTTTATAAAAGTAAAGCTTAGAGTGCTAATGAATTTTAGAGCCCTGCTGAGGTAAAGTTTACTTCCTGTGATCTGGAGAGCACCAGGTACATGCCCTTGGTGTTTGTCAGAGAAACTTTTGTTATAAATAAGGCAATGGGCTGCCATGAGGAATGGCAGTTTTGGTACACAAGGACTCTGACATTGAGAGCTGGGCCAACATGTAAGGTGGAATAACCCCACACTAGTCCAGGCTAAAGGAACTGGAGGGCAAACTGGACACCAGTACAAGCCAGCAGCACTCTGTCCCTGTGGATGATTTCCTGCTGGAGGATGCCACATGCACCAGAAAGGAGGTGCTGTCTCAACTTATTTGGCACTGGGAAGGTTACCCCAGATTGCACCCCTGGTCCCAAAGAACTGTGAGGAAAATGCTGTTGGGATGGTCAGCAGCCCACAGGAGAGGCTAAGGAAACTGGGATGGCTTATCTCAGCAAAGAGGAGACCAAAGGACATCTAACAGGTGATAAAACAAGGGGGAATGGCTTTTAACTCAAAAAGAGTAAATTTAGACTAGATCTAAAGAAGACATTTTTACAATTAAAGTGGTGAGGCAAAGGCACCTGTTGCCCAGAGAGGTGGTGGATGCTCCATTTCTGAAAACATTCAAGGCCTGGTTGGACAGAGCTCTGAGTGAGCTGACATCTACTTCAAGGTGTTCCTGTTCACTGCAGGGTGGTTGGACTAGATGACCCTGAAAGGCCTCTTCAACCCAACCCATTCTATAATCACATTCCATTTCCATGGAGATGGAATGAAAAAAGGGAGGAGAATTTTCACCATCACACTATTCTGCCATGCTACCAGTAGAAAAGATCACTCTTTACCTCCAGTTCACTGTCCTGTGAGGAGGAGGTATCTGCTTTCCTCTTCCCTCTGTTCTTTCCAGGGATGTTTTTTCTTGCTTGCTCATCTAATTCTTTACTTGCTGTTGCTCTTGGTAGCAAAGGACTTGTGGATGCATCTCCTGGAATAAAGAATTCACACAGCTCTCATTCCCTTGTGTCTCAAAACAAACACCAATAGAGCATTGACCACAAATCACCTTAGCAAAAGCTAAGATGTTACTTTACTATGTGGATGCAATAGTAGTTGAACCCTGATTAGAACATAAACAATGATTTCTGGGTCCCACCATATCAAACTAGTTCTGTCTCCTCAATTCAGTCCCCCAGAACCAAGCTATTGCAAGAGCTACTGCCTGCAGGGCAGAAACCCTCCATCCTAAGACCTGGAACCCTGCAGTCATTTCACTACTCTGGAGCTACTCTATCACTCAACTATATCTATTTTATTTAATAGACAGTTGAATAGAAAAGAGTAACTGTGATGATGCTGGCCTTGGAGACACAGCCTTGGCCAAGCAGCATGGCCATGACTGACAGATGTGATGGAACCTGTTCTACTACTGGTAAGAACACCCTTCCTAGGGAAAGAGTACAGCACCTCCTGCATCCTTCTCCCTGCAGCCAGGTGTTCAGAGCACTCCCTCCCCCTGGGGCACACTGAGTACCTGCTAGGTGTGCTGGAATGGCAGCAGTAGAAGGCTTCTGATACCTAAGTCTGCCTGGCCCACCGTAACACCCTGCACACCAGTGAGACCAGTCTGACAAGGAAGGCAAGTGTCCCATGGGGCCCAGCATGGCAAGATGCTGCAGGTACCCTCTGGAGATGTTTCCCCACACCTGCCCCCTGCACTGTTTGCAGAGGGATTTCACAGAGCCAGCCTCACCAGAGGAAGGTCTCTGCACCGTCCGTGCTGGCACCAGGGCACTTGGTTTCTCCTCTGGGTAGGTGGTGGTGGCTAATGCCAAGCTTTCTGTGCTGCTGTCTGCTGGTGGCACCACTCCAAAGCCTGAGCTTGGGTAACAGCTCTGGTACTGACTCTGGCCAAGGATCGTGTACGTAGGATATTCCTGTTGGAGGAAAGAGTTAGTGATGGTAGGACACCTCATTCAGAAAACACTCTGAATCAGGATTTGGTATTAAAATATCCTGTCCAAGAAAAATCCCAGCAAGAGCACAGTCTGACTTTCATTTTGCATATGTGAAACTTTCCCAAAAAGGGCTGAGAGCTCTGGTTGCCCAATGGCCCCTGCACAGGCAGGTTTTGCCGAAGAGACCAGTGATCACAGGGCCATTCCTCTGCTTCCAGTGTCTGCAAGAATTAATTCATAATGAATGAAATTACAGTAACAGGGGAGTTGAGAGGATGCCAAGACACCAGTGCACTCTGTGCTTTGGAATGTGCGGTTTTGTCTTGCATCTGACACTGACAGAAAGTGACCTTGGGCCTTGCTGAGGGCACAACTACACGAAAAATGGCCCCTACTCATTCCTGACTTCATCAAGCAATAATTCTGCATGCTGGAAGGTATCCACTTAAGAAAAACTTGATTCATTTTGGAGATCACTCAGGATGTGGAGCTGTGCTTGAGGATTTTAACTTCTACCACTGACAGTAAAAAAAGCAGTGACCCCAAATGTCACATCACACCACTCTGGCACACAGCGCTCTCTTGGTTCCCTTGAAGAGCAGCCTGGGTTTGTGAACCAGGTACCTTGGTCTAAAATACTCAAAGAGAATATTTTTTCCCCTTGTGGTTCCAAACAAATTTATGTTTAAAAAGCAACAGCATAAGCACAGAAGGATTTTTGTGCATCCATTGCATTTTCCACACTTCCTGTATTCTCTTTCTAAAAAGCTGGACACTGAAGGCTTCCTTTGAATATCCACTACTCAGAATAGCACTTAACCACCCACAGAGGAAAAAGGCAGGGGGAAATGGTCTTTGCTAGCTTGCAGGGCTGTCTCACTTTGTTCTAGTCTACCATGAGAATGCACACCCTACTTTACTGGGCTGGGGTTTTGTTTGTGTCCAACCTCATTTCCTATTCTTGCTGAGGGAAAACAAAGGCATCCAAAAAACAGGCACCTATAATTCTCCCTGCAGGTTTAGTCCTCAAAATAGCTGAACTGTTTCTTCCCTTCCATCTCTCTTACAGAGATCTCAGTTTCAAGACTCACCTTACAATCTGCAGACGAGGCAACAGCTTTGAACAGATGAAGTGAGTTTGTTGCAAAGGGAGAAGCATCATGGTCAAAGAGACAGCAGGAGTGATTTGGTGACTCTGAGTTACACACTGAGCCCCACAACTCCAGCACCACTGTGCTCCATTTGAAGTGACACTTCCATGTTAGTTTTGGGCAAGGTGTTAAGCAAAGGTAAAGGAGATGGTGCACATAAATTTACCAGGGAAGTTTTACCTGCGAGATGCTGGCTACTGCTGATGTGGAAATATTGACAACAGTTGAGGTTGTAGAGACTGGACTGGCATTGGTAGTTGATGCTGTAAAATTGAGAATTACTGCATTAAATATTCTAGAAAAGCATAAGAAATGAGAAGTTGTGAAATAAATACTTACAAGGTAAATGTGCAAGCATTTCAGCAGCACTCTGCTACTACAGCCAAAAAGGACTGGGCTGTATTTTGACACCAGTCACATTTCAATCGTGTTTACAGGAAAGAAGAGATAATACATATTTTAAAACAGTCCTTTCAAATGGTTCAGAAACCTTTTCCCTCCATGGTTGCTAAGCAATTGGTGTAGAATGAAAAAGGTTTTACATCTTTACTACATGTTTTCATAAGACAACAATCCCATTCTGATGATCAATCAGTAGCAGCTGAAAATTAATCAGAATAAATCAAGAAAAAGGACACAAATGTGTTTAAATCAGTTCTGTTAAAAAATCTGCATCAAACTTAGCATTTTTAGCCTAATTAGATTTAAAATTTCAGGAAACATTAAGAATGTTTCAGATAGTAGAAAAAAAGTCTTTCCTGCTGGAGAAAGTGAGCATCTCTCCCAACATCCCTATGTCTAGAACTGCTTTTTGGATGTGGGTTTCTGAAATAATCTGTCAAAAGCTCATAGGACGAATTCTTAAGAGATGTGTAGTTGTTAGTACCAACTTGAAGATGTTTCATAAGCTTTGTATCACTGCATTCAGTTCTCCTAAAACACAGAAGAGGCTGCCAGAGCAGCACGTGGGAACACCAGTCATTGCAGACACAGGGCCACTCCATTAAACACTCCTCAACATGGGGTTTTGCACGAGGATAACAATAAATAATTAAATCAGCAGGAACAAAACCAGATGCCACCAAGAACTATTTTCTTTTCTAAAGCACCTTCCCCTGCACACAAATAAAACCAAAAATCACTTTTAGATGCTTATAAGTAAAGATTTGCAGAAATTCACAGTATCCCTACTTTACCATGACTCTGAGAAAAACCCTTATTTTCTGCAAATACCACCATGCAGAATTCACCCCAAGAACTCAAGCTTCTGAAGGCTTCAGTCCTGCTCCCCCAGGGAAACAGACCCACCATGAACTCCTAATGAGTGCATGTTGTGCTGTGGCAAACACCAGTATTACCTGGTACCTCCTGGAAAGAGAAATGGATCCAAAATATGCCCCAAAAAAGTTAAGAAAACAAAAGAAACAGATCCTAAAAGATGAGTAGAAATACACAGTATTTACAGGAGATGAGAAATATGAAGGGTGTCATCTCTGTGGAAGCAGAAACAAAGGGAAGTAATTAGCCCCAGAAACATTTAGGAAAAGGCAAAAGGGCTGCACTTAACAGCAAAAATGGGAATGAAGACACTCAAGGACCTACAGCAGCTCCACAGCTACTTGAAGCCCAGCTGTGCAAGCCAAGGAACCTGTCACAGACACTCCTCATAAGCAACTGCTCAAAAACAGGGGGCAGTTTCCAAATAAAGCTCCTTCCAATTACACATTATGGAAACTATCAAGGCTGTTATCACTTTAAGAGAAGGTCCCTTCCTAAGTCCCATGAAGCCCAGTTCTCCAGAAAAGGCTGTAACTGAACAAACCTGCCATGCAGCTGGGGCAGAGCAACTCTCTGGAAGACAGATTGTTATACCATAGCTCTCAAGACTATTATGGAGAGGAAACAGAAGGTGATTCCTATCTGTAATGCTCTTCAGAGACTGCTTCTCCACTGAGATTGATTACAGAAGTTAAGAAATGAGAAAAATTATTTCAAGGTTTGGCATTCCCTCATACGAACTTTATTTTTTGTCTTAATTCTGGTCTCCCTCCAACAGGTCCTTTTAATAATCCTGTATGTGAACAGTGCTACATATCAGATTTTCTCACAGTTCCCACCACACAGATGAACCAATTCGTTCTGCACTGTAGGCCACTTCCTTTTACCTGTTAATGGGCCAGAATCATGCAAAAATATTTGGCATGGATTTGCCAAACATGACTTCAAGGGCTGAGGTTTAAAGACCAGCAAACACAAGTACTGCATTATTAAAGATGCTGCAATCCTTTTCCTCTTTTCCCTTCTTTATCCCCCACTTCAGACCTCATCCTTAGACATTATATCCCTGCCTCCCCTACCTTATTAATCCCAATCTGCTTTGTTTCAATCATTTTCAAAGAGACAAAACCAGAACCATGCTCTGAAATTCCCCTCCAGTGGGTCAGCATCATTGTACGACTGTATCTCATCCTGCTGATTTGAGTGGAGAGAAAATAGATATTCCAGGTTGATTCCAGGGATTACTATTGAAACAATTCTGTCCATCCTTCCAGCTCTGCTCCCCACCACCTTCCTGGCACCATCCCCTGTTTTGACCTGACCCCTTGGTGGGCTGCTTGAGAAGGAAATGCAGCAAATCTCAAAAAGAAAAAGTTTCCTGCGAGACCAAAAAAAGTTGTTCCAAAAAGCAACAGTATTTGCACACCTGGAGGGAATTTTGCACTTGGGGGGTGACTTGTGCACACTTTCAGAGAGCAGCCTGCAGGGAAATTTCTCACATCACACATTCTTCCAGCAGCACAGATTAAAATCCTTCTCCTGTGTGAAAGCCTGACAAAGCTTGGGTTGAGCAGTTTGCAGAAGAGAAGACTCAAGGGAGACCTTGGAGCCCCTTCCATCATCCAGGTGGACTCGGAGAGAGCTGGAGAAGGACCTTGCACAAGAAATGGAGTGACAGGATAAGGGGGAATGGCTTCCCATTGCTAGAGGGCAGGGTTAGATGGGATATTGAGAAGGAACTCTTGGCTGTGATGCCCAGCAAAGCTGTAGTTGCCTCATCCCTGGCAGCATCCAAGGCCAGGCTGAACAGGGCTTAGAGTAAGCTGGTTTGATGGAAGGTGTCCCTGCTCATGGCAGAGGGGTTTGGAAGTGAAGATCATCTTTAAGATCCCTTCTAGCCCAAACAAGTCTGTGATTTTATAATTCTTCTACAGAGTGAGGCCTGACATGGGTCTATCACATCACCAACCCCAGGGACCACCTGCTCCCCAGGGCCATCACTGGCAAGTCTGGCAGGGCTCACGTTGTGTAGAACCACTCCTGACCCTTGGCAATTAAAGCTGGTGCTGTGAGACACACTCAGTCATTCTGCTGGTGGGACTGTGGGAAGGAGGGCTGTGCTGGGAGGCAGGGAGTATTTCCAATATTGCTTTCCTTGTGTTATGAATGTGAAAAGTGAATTAAGGATAAATATTACACTGGGCCATTGACTGTCACAGATACACCACATGACTTTCCTCTGTGAGAGACATGCTAAAACCCACTCACTGCTAATTTTAAGAATTATCCTCATTTTCTTGGCTCTCATGAGACCACATCTGGTTCTGGCATTTAAGAAACATGTTGACAAAATTTGGTGGGTCTGGTTAAGAGACACCAAGCCAGTCAGGGATCTGGAGAATGTGCCCTGCAAGGGGCATTTCAGGGGAGAGGAGGTGGCTTTGGGGACCTGAGGCAGCCTGCTGGTACCTGCATGGGCATTAGTGAGAGGACAAACACAGGCTCTTTTTGCAGGTGTGCAGAAGCAGGAGGAGAGAAATGGTCAGAACATGAAAGAGGGAAAGCTCTGAGTTGGCAAAAGAAAAAACTTTTCATTGTATTGATGGTCAGGTTCTAGAACTGGCAAAATTTCCATCCTTGGAGGTTTTGGAAATCCAACTAGATAAAGCTCTGAGCAATCTGGTTGTGAATTCTGTATCAACTACTTTTTGAGCAGGAAGTTGAACTAAAATTTCCTGAAGTCTCTGAATTATTCTGTGAAAATACTCCACAATAAATAGATTATGAATTCCTGAAATGCTTTATAAAATTTCCAGAGAAAGAGATAAATTTTCACAATTTGTCACCAAAACACAAATGGCAAATTCCAGCCTAAAAAAAAAAGTATCAGTTTTCACATATGTGCCATAAGCAACAACATTTCATTATTCAGCTACCTGGCACATTCACTCCTAAAAACTGCACTGGAAGCTGGTGAAATTCAGCACCTGCCTTCTTAGACGTGGCACTTCCAGCAACTATATTTGGATGCTAGTTCTATACTGAGAAATTCACTTCCTAGCAGATCTACCAACCCACTGTGTGTAATATGCAAGAGCCATCTACCTCCAGAAAGGATTTAAAAAAATGTTTAAAAATCGCACTGCAGTCAGCATATTTCCTGACATCAAGCTAAAGACCACAAACAAAGAGAAATGCAAGAGCATTCCCAGTAAAGCATGCAGGAACACAAGGTGTAGTCTCTTTCCCCTTCCCCTTTGCTCTTCACCCTGTTCAGCCCAGCAGCATGGCACCAAGTAGCCAGCCTGGTGCACACACAGGTATGAGGCAAATACAAACCCAGAAACACACAGGCACAAAGAGAAAAGAGGCAAAGCGTGAAGAAGCATGCACAAACCAAGGACAAGCGTGCAAGCCTCTCTAGTTTGGTATCTGGACTCAGTTAGATGGAGAGAGATGCAGATAAAAACCATGCCAAGTTACCTTCAATGGAATAAGAATAATGTGCTGGGCTGGGCTGGCTTGTGGTTAACCCTGTAGTGCAGGTAAGAACACTGTGCTGACTTGTAGATGGAGTCTGAATTAAACCACTTTCAGGTTTCATACCTGGCCACAGTGCACCTGAATCAGATAAATTGGACCAGTTACAAACAAATATGCTGGGACCAAACAGCATGCTCCTAACTCAGATTAAGATTTTTGCTCATCACAAAAGCAAGTAACAAATGACACATGGAAAATGTTTAATTTCAGCAATAGTAAGCTCTGACTGTCAGGCTGTGCAGGGATTAGAGCTGGTGACAAAATGGCTGAAAAAGAGAAAATTAAAAGCACTAAGACTAATTTGCAAAGCTTTTATCTAAAAATCTGTTTGTGTCACTAAGATTCACTGCCCATGCAGGAAAAGGACCTGCCAATCACTGTGATTTTGGGCTGAGCTGCACAGTACTGCAAGTGACATCAGCTGTTACACAGACAGGCCAAAGCTGGGAACTATGAAGGCCAAGCTCAACGCTTCCACTACTTCACTGGGTTTTGGGATTAATATTTTAAAACAAACCACAAGTCAGTAATTTTTCTAGACTGACAAGAACAAATACAGAGCTAAAAGAGAATAAAAAAGAAAAAATCCCAATGTTCCAATGTTTCTTCCAGATTTCCTGTTGTTTTAGAAGGCTTTTGTAACAACACTGGGCACAGCACAGAGAGCTGAGTGACAGTAATTATGTGTACAGGGCACACTTGGCATGTGGCTCAGCTTGCCTGCTGTGTTAAGGTCGAGGTCTCTGCACTGACAGGTGCCACCAGTGTCCAACTGAGGCAGCTCAGCTCAGACCTCACTCTTTGGGGCTCTTCAGGCTTTCATTTCAGTGTCTCCAAATCTACAGCCAAAGTCAAAGACAGTTCTCCCTGGCCCTGGTTAGAAAGCAGAAATATTTTGAGAGGATCTACTTAAAAACAAGCAGGAGTGTGCAAAGCAGAGGGACAAAGGGCGTTTGGAGCTGGACAGAGTTCAGGGCCATCAGAAAGACCACCCTCCTTTCAAAGAGCCCAAGAACAGCACCAAGGTTGCAGAAGCCACCTGCACCCACTCCAGCAGGATTGAGCCACGGGCTGTGAGCTCTAGGTTTCTTACCTAGGAGACATGGGAGACTCCATCAAGCTGGACATGAGCTGCAGCTCCAAGATATCACTTCATGCTGCAGCTTTGTCAGAATTAAATTCTGCAATGACTCTTTGATTTATTTACAAATCTGATCTCAAACTGACACCTATGAGTCAATTTAAATCACTCCCCTCTGCACAGCCACTCCAGGGTTTGACTCTTTGACTCTCAAGTTGCATCTCCATTAAGGTTTCAAACCTCCAGAACTTCAGTAATTAGCAAACAAAAATGAAAGGCTGATTTAAGAAAGACTGTAGATACATTGCAGAAACTCCAGAACAAAATATATGGGAAAAAGATCCCCCAAGGAGAATGGGAGTAGCTGTGTTTGTTTAGTCTGGAAAGGGAGTGCCACCATCTCCAAATGGATGAGTAGTTTTTACAGGGGACAGTAACCAGAAGCTCCTTAGGGCACAAGACAGAGGGACCAGGAGCAACACAATGTGATGGTCACATGGCATGCAGAAGTGCCATACAACCTGAGGGTGAAACACAAAGCCACCCCGAATGCTCCATGACAGTGACCACACAGGGAGTGTGGCACCAGCTCAGACACACACAGAGGTGCTGGCAGTGCTGGCTGGGTGCAGTGCAGGAGCTGATTCAGGTCATGTGCTAGGGCATCTTTCAGCTCCTGCCTTCCATGACTGCCTTGTTACAGACATGTCCTCCTTTCTGTACAGCCAGGCACACTCCTGGACTGGTGCTTCTTCCCCTCTCATTCCGCTGGACAGCATTATAAGCCAGCACAGCCTCAAGAATGATGGAGAAGAAGCTGTGAGAGGGGGAAGAAGACTCTTCCATGTCCAATGGCAGCACTGTCTGTCACAGAATATCATCCAGTGCTATGTATGTCAGTGCATGTACATGTGTCACAGCACACATCTGTGTAACATGGAAAGGCCCCACACAGGACATCCCATCACTTGTAGGTTTTTCTGGAGTTAATGCAAGCAATCACATCCATGGTGTTTCTAATACCAATTTACAGCTACACATATGCAGCCTGGATGTCACTACTGCTATTTTAATGATTCTTTAAAAAAATCTCTCCAGACCACAAGGGCATCCCATGCAGAACAATGCACTGAACACCAAGAGAGGTGACAAATCAGCAAAAGCATAGGTCATCCCTTCTCTAAAAGGAGCATCCTGACTTCAGCTACCTCAAGACTATGCTTGTGTTTGTCAGCTTGCTTGAATTTCATGCTGGTTTGTTCCAGTTACATAACCTACAGTGGCTTCTTTCTGGCATAGAAACAATTACAAGGTAGAAGGACACACCAGCCTCTGTAACAAGCCCTCTGGTGCTGGTAAAACAAGTGACCAAGTTGCTGGTCCTCACCTGCTCACTGAAGATTTTGTGAGCAGAAACAGTTTCCAGAATTCCCTCTGCAGCGTGCATGTTCAATCCTCTACCCTCTACCTCTCCATCAAACCATTCAAGGTCCATCTTCTCAGCATGACTCAGCAGGTACCACTCCAGTATAATTTCAATTACTGGAAATAATGACTTCTAACATCTTTCTAACACTTGATTTCACACTAAAAAATTCAGGTGTTCAACAACAGACCTCAAAATCCACACCAGACATTTCAGTAACTGATAAAATTTTGGGTATTTTACAGATGAAAGCTCCTTTGAAGTCAACAGAAAATGCAAATCTCCTTCCAGGTCTTCAAAATAATGTCTAGTGTTACATTTAAAATATAATATTGAAGCAGCTTAGTACCCCTGCACTCCAGAACCTTTGGCTTTAAAAAAACAAACGCTCCCCCCAAAGAGAGCCATTAAAACTGCCACCAACAAAACATCACACACACAACACACTAACAAAACCCCTACACCCTCCCTCCAAAATTGCAGAAGTCTAAACCACAGTTTTAAACAACTTCACTGGAGCACACTCCACATATTTGCAAGTATTTGACTTTAAAAACACCAACGTGTGACACATTGAAACACAGCAGCACTTGAAGCAGCCTCGGTGCCCCATGCACAACACACCGTCGAGAAACATCAAATAAATGAAGCAAAGGAAACCATCAGCCACTGTTCAAATACAGCACAAAACAGTGCAACAAGGCACTGAAACCAAAGTGCAGGCACCCAGTAAAAAGGAGTATGTTCCAGCAACCATTAGTAATTACAGTATTAGTAATTTAACTTATGTTTAACAAAGCCAAGTCTAGATTTAGTCTCTTTTCTACACTATCTTTCAAATATATCATGACAAACCAATTGTTCTGTAACCTTTAGAAAAGCCCATGCTCTGTCAGCAGCTAACAAAAGCCAAATATGTAGCTGTTTTTATTCAAAGACATCTAATTCTTTAACTAAAGAAAAATTCATCCTTATACACATCAAGGTACTAAGACTTTAGCACTACAGATAAATCTGCAAGAGGCTCAATGCATATGGTTGTGCAATACAACCACAAGCCCCTGAGACTTAGAATCACAGAATTGTAAAAGTTGGAAAAGACCTTTAAGATCAAGTCCAACCATTAATCCAGCACCACCATGTCCACCACTAAACCATGTCCTCAAGTGCCACATCCATATGTTTTTTGAGCACTGCAAGGGGTGGTGGTGACTCCACCACTTCCACAGGCAGCCAGAGTGCTCCCCCAGGCTCCCTGTGGCATGATGCTCTCCCCTCTCATCACTGTTGCATGCTAAGGGATAAAACAGCCTCTGCTCCTTTCCATTTTTTCAGAGTTTCATTTGCAAAGACTGGAATAGGTATCAAGAGGGCTCAGTTATTAGAGCAAATTAAATAAATTATGTGCCTAGTAAACTTGGAGACATTTTAGCATGAGCTCTCATTTGGTGAAAGATGAAATAAAAATGTCTTAATCTTAGACAACAAAAAGGAAAAAGCAGAGAAGTTGTAGTATGGGGTGTTGTGTCATTTCACTAACATACCACAACTAGAGACAATAATGATCCCAAACCAAGAACCATATGGCAAACTTCATGAGGAGATCCAAAGTAACATTTTTATAAAAAAATCTTATTTTTTAAGCTGAAATCCCATCAGGAGCTCAGTGCCCACCTACAACTTAAGCTATGCATGCGCTCTCCTACAAACTCTTCTCTCCAACACACCTGTTAAGTTTAACATTGGCTTTTTAATGAGACATAAAACAGTAACTGCAGGCATGGAGAAGTCTTTGAAAAGTCACTTTTTACCGAAAGGAGGTAGTCCGTAGGTCTGGGTGGTCTGGGGGTAGATGGTGTAGGGCTGGGACTGCTGTAGTGCTTGGAACTGAGGCTGACCAGGGTAAGGGCTCATTGTTTCCGAAACTGGTACAGAAAGGATATGTGCATATGGCCTTAGTGGAAAGAGAGAACAAAAGTCAGAAAGAACTATTTACATTATGCATCTTTCAGCCTTCAAAGCAGAAGACACATTAAAAAATTGCTCCAGAAAGGAGAAACTACTCAGACTGATGTCCTCTTAGTGCAGTAAGCTCCCTGTGCTTGCCAAGGCAGGCTCCTGAGTTAAGAGATGCTGCCAGCTTCCTGTGGTGACACCAGGGACACTCCCTCCTCCAGGATGCCAGAGCACCAGTGCTCACCCAGGACTGGGAGGAGGGCAGGGTGAGTTGGGAGGGACAAACTCCCCATTCCAGCAGGCATGAGCAGTCAGTCCCACTTACCCTGCCCTACCACACCAGACCCTGGAGCTACTGTAATCTAGCAGTATCTGTAACAACCAGTGGGACACACACACAACTACACAAAAACAAGCAGCAGGGGTTAAGGCCTATCCTGTTCCAACAGGAAAAACGACAACAATCCCTAAACACAGTGAATGATGAGAAAATCTTATATTCCCCTTATATTTATTTATGTTCAATTTGTTTATTTGACAAATATTATGTGCATTATTCACCGAGATTATCATGTTAATTACTTGAAGGGTCTCGTTTATCTTTGAGAACATAAAACAACAGTCACTAAAGCCAAAGGGTGAGTTCTGTAAGTTCAGTGTCCTCAACAATAAATATCTGCTGCCAGCAGTGGGATTTATAGCATTAGAGAAATGCATAAAGATACAAAAAGATTACTTCAGAGAGAAGTAAGAGTTACAGAACTCAGTAACAATTTCTTGACTTACTTTGCAGAATACATTTGTGAGGTATAATCATTTGATGACCTTGGGATATAATCAGTGCATGTCATAACTGAAAAAAAAATAGTTTGTGTAATTACAGAGGTGCTTTCAAAAGCCAACAAATAAAGACAAATATCAGTAGTCATGGTACATTTTAGTCAACACACAGTATTTACAAAGAGTTTTAGTGCCCTGAATATCTGTTTCAAAGCAAGTTCTCAAAAACACACTGTCAAACTGGCACAAAAATGTTTTGCCAGCTCACAGCAGGGAGATCAGTCAGTCAAACCATTCCTCCCTGTGAAACAGTGCTCTTTATCAGATGGTACCACAATTTTTTGCAACTGTCATAAAAAAACTTTGATTTCAGTCCTCCTCAAAACCCTGCATATTTGCCAAAGGGGCTCCATCTGCACCAAGTGTAACATTTCTGTGCCCTGGAGCAGAGACCAAATGCCTGTTTTGCCAAGCTTTCCCTGTTCTCCTACATGGTCTATCCATGCATGGCTCCAGCAAACAGTCTTTCCTGCAAAAAGGAACAGCTCCAGCCTCAAGGAACTTCATCACACACATCCATTGAAGCACAGCTGCAGTGCCACAAGGCTCAGAGAGTCCTCTAAAGTAATCTGGTAGTTACATTTAACCAGATGTTTCCATTTTTCTGCTTGAATAAATCCCCAGCAATTGCACTCAGAAACAGGTAAGACAGAGTAGCTCAGCTGACAACTCATGGAGGAAATGTTTCAAATGTTCTCACCCAGCACAGCCTAAGGCTCTAGTACACCTTGTGTGAGAGAGCTCTGTTACAGCACTCCAGGCTGGGGGAGACATGTGGGATTGGGCTCCTATAGCTTAATCCAAGAGCTCTTGGATTCACATCAGCTGACCTGCTTAAATACTCAGCTGCCCATCAAACCAGGAAAGCAATGATGGGCAGGAGCCCAGCACAGACTTTGGCACATGCCACCACCACAGTGCAGATCTCTGCTGGGAGCTACAGCTTCTGTGATTGTGCATCTGCACAGTACATGGCTTCAGCACTTTGGATCTAGAAGCATCCTTCCCCAGCCCTTAGCAAACACAGCTGCACTGCTGTGGATCCAGCTGATTCCCCTCTGAAAGCAAGGCACCCAGGGCTTGCCCAGTAGGTAACAGGCAAACAGTGATCCCCTGTGTGGGCCAGGGCCCTGCTCCCCCACCATTACAAGAGACCACATCTTCCCTCTCCTTCTGGAGTGACTTTTAACAGCCTTCCAAATGGCACAGCCTCACAGGTAACAGCCTCCTCTGCCTTGGGATTTGATCCAAATGTCCATAATGTGCTCCAAAAAGTTGGGATTTCCATATCAGACTCACATTATTGCTCTTGCACGTAGTTAACTCTCCTGAGTTACACTGAGGAAAGTAAGACAGTCACCACAGGCAACACTAACCCTAATGTGCATTCTGCCACCTCAATAACCTTCTCTTCGTGCAATCTGAACACAAGCAGCTGAGAAGTACAAACTATCAACCACACGTGCTGAACCTCCCAAATGATCCATGAATCACCTTCCTCTGCTCCTCAGTGTTTGCCTTCACTCATAGTGTGAAGCCCATGTAGCACAAGGATACAACAGGAAACAAACTGGGAACTTGGGAACTTTTGGACCTAGAGGCTCTCCTTTAACACTTGTTCGTTGCCACATCCCTCCTGCAAAAATGTTTAGGATTTGTAGGGTTTATTTTTTATGAATATTCATTTGAATAGTTACTTAGTAATGGTATTGCTAGAATTTGTAGCTATAAAATTGCAGACAAAGAATTAAGCAGTGGTGTAAAAAAGCAAAAAATCCCACAATAACACTGCACACAATTTCTGGGACTTTTAAATGGCTTATTCAGTTAGGCAGCAAGTTTTGCAGGCTGAAAGTTCTCCTAACTTCTGCAACACCACAGTACATGGACTAAAAGTGAAAAGATTAAATCAATTAAAATGGAAAGTTACACCTTACACACTTTCAGCTAAGACAGGCTGACTTGCACTTTGAAATATGTATTGGCAGTCAAAGGAATTCCACACAGGAATCCGACTTTCCTAATAACTTCCAGCCCTCTTTTTCCAAGAGAAAGGATACACTCCACTTTTCACTTACTATGCAATCTTTGTATTCCCTGCCTGTTTCCTCTCTGTTTATGTCCTAAGAGCTTTCTGCAGACATTCAATACAATTCAGAGTCTAAGATGAAGTGTATGGCATATTGCTACAAAGGACCCAGCCAGCTGTGCAGAGATAATGACTTGTAAAGCATGTTTACAATTAATTGATACTGACTCAAGAATCATCTAAGTCTAAGGCAGATAAGACACAGCAGTACTCAGAAGCACCCAACTTGCAGCAAGCTGAGGGGCAGTGACACAAAAATATTTGTTAGAAACAGATATTTCCTTACCATCAGGCATTAACACTTTGTAAACACTACAGCAAATGTTCACTTTACAACTGATAGCGAGGGCAGGCTAAGGATTACAAGGAGGAGACAAAGGTTGTGGCTGATGAAGCATGGTACCAGGGAAAGACACAAGGCAAGACAATGGGAGAACTCCAGAGATACTCACTCTCACTGGACATGGGAAGGTTTGAACCAAGGTTTGAAGATTCAGTTTTCTGATCGCTGACTTCTGTGCTGCTCACATGACTGCCAAGACAACAAAGGCTCAGTATTAGCATTATGAACTCTAAAATTAACATCTTTGGGCATCATAACCCTTGAGTTCAACCCTTCTGACCAAGACAAACTAACTTCACAAAACCTAGCCCTGTGCTCCTTGTTGTTTCATGAAGAGATTCTGAGAGAGATATCTGCAGCTGGAATTAGACAACAGATGAGTGGCCAGGGTTTGGTAGAGGGGGGACTGCAGAGATGGCTTCTGTGAGAAACACCTCTTGGCATCTCCACTCCCCCAGGAACTGCTGCCAGCAGTGGTGTGTGGCTCTGCTGTCACAGGCTCCCCTGCCCATGGGCATTGCCTCACTGCTGGATTTGTCCATGAAGACCAGTGTTGAAGCATCCTTGAACTGGGGGTCACTTCTGTACTTAAATATTTGCAGGCTACTGGATTATTTTGGATTTGTCCCACATTGTTACAGTTCCACATCCATGTTGCTTTGTTCATGTACAGAGTAGAAAAACCAGGTAATTTCTGAATTAAACTGGTTTTTCCCTCGATGATTGCCTTCCTGGCTTTAGTTTTACTGCTGCTAGTTCTGCAACACAGCTTTTCACAAGGTTCTGAGCCATCTGTGTGCTATTCTGACATTCTGAGGCTGCAGGGTCTCAAGGTGAAGGAGCCAAAGGAACTGTTTATGGCTGCTGAGAGGGGACTTCCCCTCCTTGTAGCTCAGGTGTGCACCAAGCATGGTGCTTTCTGCCTCCCTCCATGACCTCATTCCACTTAGCATCCCAACAAAAAACAACTGCACAGTTTTGTGCTGGATGAGCAAATTGAACTCTCAGGAAGAGCCTAAAGGTGCCTGAGCTGAACTACACAGGGAGCAGGAAGTTGTATGAGAAATAAACCCAAACTGTACAACACCTTCCTCCACCCATCCCTGCTTTCTGGGCTCAACTAAACTGATTTTCTCTCCCTGCTCCACCCTCCTGCAGTGCAGGGGAAAGGGAGAAACAGGTCCAATAAATTCTTTTAAACCAATCCATTGGTCAAATTTAAAATCATGGATAGCTTTATCAAAACAGAGCCAGATTATGTAAACAGAATATTTAACCAAGTCAGAAATGCAACTTTATCCCTCCACTCTCTTCTGTTTTTAAGTACTGGATGTCTGTAATTTTGAAATACAAGGATGCTTGCACTCAAAACTTGAGCTCCTTGTGCCTGCAGGGAAGCTGTGGTAGTGCTGAAGCAGGGTGACACAGAGGGAAGAGGGAGAGCACCCTGACATGTTCAGATCTGCCAGGCTGCCCTCAGGCCCTCTCTATCCCTCCCTAGGATCTGACTCCTCTGACCTCAGATGAGCCAAAAAGGGAGCTTCTGTGATTAGATCAAAATTCTACATTTGAGAATATACCACATCCACTCCTGCAGAAATGGCCATTTCCTCCTTGCTCCAATTGGAATGGGAGAGACTCCAAAAAGAAATCTTTCTTCACTGTATTTGCTGCTGCTCAGAGAAACAGAAGAAATCCTACTAAAGCTATCCTCATTATAAGTAGTAATAATAAAGAGTTAATTCCTAAAAACAATACCCATCAGAAGACATCTACTGAGGCTAAAAATAGTATCATACAACAGCTTTCAATAGGAGAGGCTACCAACTCAAAAGTTTTATTTCTCAAAGCAGTTATCCACACAGTTTCACTAATAGTAGCACAGATATTATTAAAATATCCTGAGTCTCACCAAATTAAATGCATGGTATGTCAGTCTCATTCTGTGAAAGATGGGTGTGACAATGCCATTAAGACTCTCTGTGGCAAATTTTATTAAAGCTTTATACCACAGGGCCAGTTAATTATTTTTTATTGGGAACGTAATCAAAATTATACAAAATACAAATGCAACTATATCTTCCATAATTCTGTAAAAAATAAATCAAGAGGCAAACTTCTAAAATGACAACTTAATAATTGTAAAAGACCATGAAGCACTGTTCCACACTAAAATCAAATTTAAAATCTCATACCTCAGGCTCTGTTCTCTAGATTCCTGCATCTTGGCTTTTTTCACCTGCAAAGACAAAAATGTTAAAAGCTACAACTAACACAAGCTGGAGGGTTGACAGTGGTGGCTGAATACACAGCCTGGTCCTGCACTCCAGAACTCACCAGTGGAACCATGGGCTCCTCATCTCCAAACAAGCTTTTTCCTAATTAGAAAACAAGGGCTAACACTGGGTCTTGTATAGCAGAATCAAAGTGTTAGTTATGTTAGCAACAGGTGCTGAGATACACAGTCATAAAAAAAGGACAATTTTGTGGAAATTGAATAAAATATCTGTAAATTTTAAGAAAAATCTTATTCTGCACAGATTTAGCACTACAGCCACAAACTTAGCTCTTTGTCTCCTATATTTTAATATTGCATAAAGATAGCAACATTAATGCTTTTTCTGTAATAAATTAGGAGTTTTGACTCCTGACTAAAACCAATACAGGACTTTTTCTCATTTTGTAGGTGCCAGTTGGATCCTGCTCCTGTACAGGGTATTACACCACAGACAGCACTGGCTTGAACACAAATTTGGTTTCTGCAGGCTACAAACATTACTGTGAAACCCTCAGTAGGATGCCAGGGTGAGTTCCTCCTGCAAGAACGTGCCATTGCACACAAAATACTGCCTCACTCATTCATTATGATCCATCTAATCTCATATTCTGTCATAGAATGACTGACTGGTATCAGGTACTTCAAAGAAATTACCAAGCAGAAAATATTCAGCTGAATCTCACAGCAGAATCTGCTTAAAGGACACGCCACTGAAAATCAGCTGTACTCTATCTCTCATGCTCTGAAGAATAAAGACAGTTTTCATTATATAAGAATGTATTTAGAGAGATTTCCTTTTTTAATACAGGCAATTTGTTTTTAAACTCCTCAAATAGCTGGACTACAAACTCTATGGTTTTGCTGCTAAGTTTCACGTGTTGTAGATATCACTCAGGCCTATCATCTGCAGGTTGTGGCAAGCTAGGTTCTGAATAATTTTAAGTTTACATTTCCACTTAATTTGATTTTGTTCCTAAGTCATAAAACTGCATAACTGACATAACAATGTATTTTCTAACTAGTTTAACTGAAGTAAATGCTCACATTGAAAAGGCATCAAAATCTTTTCAATTACAACACACCCAAAGACATTATTCTGTTTCTGTGTGCATTTGACAAAGTTTCCAAGATTATGAGCATCACTCCCATTGTAACTTGGAAATTTCTTCTTGAGTTTGTACCAGGTTTATTTTGGGAACAGAACAGTAACAGAAAGATCTCTCCTTAATTCCTACGCTACTGTGTTTTACACAATTTAACTCATCTCATACTGTATTGATAATTCTCTACCCAACAGTTCTGTGCTGTGGTAATGTCAGTTATTGATGATGCAAACAGTATTGCAAATACTTCATGTACATGTAGCAACTTTAACCTTCAGACATGCTTCCCTATCCCAACACAGTCACATTAGTCATTAAAAAATGCCTTCCACTTGTGGAAATGCTGAATCACAGGATCTTTTCAAGATTTCAAGCATTAGAAGAATTAAAGACTACACACTCTGTAGTAACCAGCATGCTGATTCTGTCCCTAATATAGTAAATTTTATTTTTTCTACAACAGGCTTGAAATAAGTCTTGTTTTCTGAGCATAACAAGTAATCATTTTGCACAGAAACACCACAGAGTTCAAGTACACATAACTTCCTTTCTTACTACTGCCTGGACAATTACAGTAAGTTAAATGTACAGCACATTTTACAAACAACAAAATGTTTTTTGTCCTCTGGATAAATATACTAAGTAAAAGCCTTCTTTTTCAATATTAGTTAAAATAGCTGTATACAGAAATTGTGAGATCACTAATTTACTTGGCATTTTCATTTTCAGCCTTTTTAAAATGTACTTACTGGTTGTTCGGGTAAGTCTTGTGGCTCTTCCATGGGTATTACTATTTTAATGCTTAAATGATTCAAATCGTGTGCTCCTCAGCAGCCTTCAAGCCCTGTCAAAAAAAGGTGTTCATAGCTTTATGTACTTTTTGGGGGCTTATCATGTAGACTATCAGAGAATATTAATTGTTACATACTCCTCCCACAAAACTCGTGCGCCCATCTCCCAAATAAAATACAAAATTCATATATGGAAAGATTTCATAAACAAGAGATTTAGCTTTAAGCTTTGAAGACACAGGTTTTTCAAGCACATGGTACATTTCTACATCACTTACTCAGACCACACTGACTGCAGAAGCTAACACACTAATCAGACACGTGCACCCTGATTTTAAAGACACTTTAAATGATCGGGTCTGGTCTACTAGGTCAGTAAACAGCATGATTCAATCTAACCTGTTTTAATTTAGAACATTTATATAACAATAAAAATCAGGACAAGACTGTACACCTAAATGTATTTATACACAGTGCTGTTCCCCACCAAATCCACAAAGCAAGTTCATTATTTCAGCTGCCCCTTTCAAAAAGAGAAGTTTGATGAAATTTTATAAAATAATTTTTATTTTGGAATCATTTGGCAGAGAGATCTTATACATCAAAAAGCTGCTGCCTTACCAGGGCCTTAAAATCATGAAAAAGAAATTTTGCAGAATATTTTTACAACCTGATTAACTTGCAATTTGCTGGGCAAAAGATAAAGGTCTGCATCCTCCTGGCTTCCCCCTCTGCCCACCTGATGTACATGAGCAGTATGATCTGTGTTCTTGTTCTTTCTCCATCTCATTTTGGAGTCACTTTATTAAAACCAATCCCAACCTCTTCAGAGCAGCTTTTCCTGGGCTGCCTCCTGCCACCCCAGCAGTGCCTGCTCTGCCCACACAGCACAACCTCAGGGGACTGCAGAAATGAGAAGAAATGCTGAAAACACTCAGTGGGTTGAAGAAATTAAGTCCAGTGACTTTCTGTGCTGAGGTACAGCCTATTCCTGCCTGCAGAGCCACAAAAGCCGAGCTCTAAGTGGCAGCAGAAATGTGAAAGGACCATTTTACACACCACCCTTCCTGCAGGACCTCCTGTTCACCGACCCTGTCCAGAGTATTCATGCACCTTAAACCATGGCATTATCCCCACACTAAACTCACTGAACTAGTTTACAGAAACAACTTTCTGGTGTCCTGAAAACCAAGTCTCTGCCCCCTCCCTGGCTCCTGCCAGACCTACTTTACCTGCCAAAACGTGCAGCCAGCCCACAGCCCAGTCCCACATGCCAGCCCCAGGGATGTTATACACACTGGAATAATTCAGTATTAACCAGGAAAACACTAATGGTTTCTCCCTCATTTGACTACAGGTCATATCTGCCAGGGTGTATTGTATGTGCCAGAGTAAAATTTCATTGAGGGTCTGTGGATTTTGCAAGGCTGCCACTCCTAATCAAAGCTACTTATTGTTACTGCCTGAACTCTTAAATCAACTAAATTCACAATGAGAGTCTTCCATAACTCAGGTTCTTTGGAAATTACCCTATTCAGAACACACATGTCTACAATATGCATACTGCCACCTTTACAGTTTTTCCTCCACCAGTTACAAGCAGTTTT
The DNA here is from genome assembly GCA_013399455.1 of Anthoscopus minutus. Classification (NCBI taxonomy): domain Eukaryota; kingdom Metazoa; phylum Chordata; class Aves; order Passeriformes; family Paridae; genus Anthoscopus; species Anthoscopus minutus. Next base: position 144,967 of record VWYI01011135.1, on the reverse strand, counting down.
ACAGTAAATAAATTAATTTTATATTTATTATTCATTTATATATTATCTATTTATTTTAGAAATTACTGAAAAACTACAACTGAAGAGAAACTGCCACTCAGAGATCATAAAAAGGAGTACAAAATGCAATGGCCAAGAGCAAGAAGATTTTAAATCCATACCAAGAAGTCCTGTCCCTCAGCCTTCACTTCTGTTATTCAATACTTTTTTTGTGTAATTTCAAAGAAGAATCCCAAACTAAACTCTTCAGTATGGAAAAATATTTTACATTCCACTGATCTACACAGCAGTAACTTCCCATTCCTTGCTTTGCTTGAAAGCTGTAAGTTGGTTTTTTAATTTGGGTTTTGAGAAGGATTTAAATAATTACAAAGACAAATCTCAGAGTTCCACTGGAATATATTACATGTGTGAAGAAAACATCTTTCCAAATACGCTGGGCACCTTGCAGCACCTGGAAGCAGATGACTGAACCAAAGCAGATGAGCAGAAAGTGCCTGCCTTAACAGCAGGCAGAACTTGACTCCTGGCGGCTCCATGCCTTCTCCCAGGGAACTGAGAATTCCAAATGAGAACATGGACATGGACATGCACATCACATCTCAAAATTAGATTTTAACTTGTTTAAAACTCAAGTTAACTGGACTTCATGTAAGCTTATCACACATTATTACAGAACAGTTTTAAACCCTAAGTGAACACAACAGCAGAGGTATCAAAGATTCAGATTTTTAGAACCTTGAAGGGCTATCAGAGTTCTGACTGTCTGCAGCTCACTCTGCTTGACCGATGACACATGCTTGTTTTCCCAGTTCTTATGCAATGATTTTTTCAATTGGATTTTGAAACACAGCAGGGAAAATTTTCATGGGGAAAAGAACTGTTTTCACAAAAGGAAGATTTGGAAAGAACAACTTCATCCTCAAGGAAAACAACTCCCACTGAGCCCAGAAATCATGTGGCAACTCCTGCTAGACAGAGCCAACATGCATCACTCGCAGGGCACAAGAACACAGAACTGCTGCTACCTTTCAGTGACCAAAACAGAGCACAGGGACTTACAGAAACAACCAAGCCAAGCAAAAAAAACTGATTCCCCCCTCTCTTCCTGTGTGGTACCTGGAATCTCACTGCCCATATACATTTTTTCGTTTCTGGAAATTAATAAACAGGGCACAAACTTCTAGAGCTGCTGCTCTAGACAGGAAAAAAAATGCTGTCTGACTTCTATGGTTTTAAAAACAAAGTTCCCAACAGCAGGATAAACTGCCTTTAATTCCTAAAAGCCACTTCAGACATATTCTAAGAGATTAGGACATTAGCTGAACAAAAGACTGAACATTTTAAACTTCTCTCAGTCACACAGCAAATCTGCATCATATTAACCACAAAAAGAAATTACTGACATTATTCTAAATTTAATTTTCAGTAAAAGATTTGACTCATACATATCAAAAAGTCACATAGTTGGTATCAGAGGCTACCACAAAATGCACCTATACCTCTCCTAGAGAAACTCTCAGTACTCAACTGTACCAGGAGAAGTGAAGATGACAATGAACAAAATAAACAGCCAGAAGGCTGATCTGATCTGATCTGATCTGATCTGTACCGTGCTGTGGAGGAGCCTGAAGAGGCAATGACTGATTATCAAGGAAAGCTTCCCCAAGCACACGAGCCCAGAAAATGAGCAAATGCAGGGGGAGGACAGTTTGGCTGGACAGACAACTTCTGGCTAAGCTCAAAAAGGAAGAATCTAGGAGGTCAAAAGCAAAGACCAGGTACCTGTGAGGACTTCAGCAGAATTGCTGAAGTGTGGCTTCCAGGAGGAAATGAACAAGATCATGAAGGTATTTTCATTGCCATAAATAGATTTTCTTCAGATCTTGGCACTGAGAATCAACCCCTAACAGGATAACAAACAAATCCCAGTAAAACCAGCGCTGGAGTGTCCTGATGACCACAAAAAATCTCAAATTCAAGAAGAATGTGGGTGAATGAATGAATGACCTGGTCATTGCTTTTCTAACAGATCTGTGATTAGCTGACCTGTGGCCAGTGATAAGATTGTGCACTTTCATTTCAGCAGACAGCAGCTGAGAGGTGTCACACTATGCAAACTCCTGCAGTGGCAATCAAAGCACGTTCAGCTCTGCTGGGCTACAACCAGTTTCATTTGACAGCTGGGACAGGTGGGGAGCAGAGCACAGCCCACAGCTCTGTCACCACGGGCTGCTGGAAGGGAGAGGAACAGGACTGAAGTTTGGGCAGAACCAGGGGCTCACAGAGCCCTTCACACCCAGGGAATTGGTGTTTTCTCACTTACCATGAGTACCAGGAAACCTCTGCAAAAGAAAAGCTCACAGTACTTCCTGCTGCCTTTTAGCTCCAAAATCTGTCAGTATAAAGACCTTACCCTGAGGGCTGTCATCTCTGACTTAGGCCTACTCTGCCAAAAACTTGTCCACTTTTTAATTCCCTCACTGCACGGCATAACACTGGACTCTGCCAGTAGCTCAGTGAGAACTACACTTTCAGTGTATATATTTGTTATATTTGGGTTTTTTACAAATAAAATAAATGTATGTTTTTACAAATAAAATAAAATTAATTTCAGTCATTAGAAAAAGATGACAACTTGGTGCTGCTTTTTATTCAGCATACAGTTAAATTCTTTATGTGCTGGATAGCTGTCATACAGACTAGTAAGTCACAGAATTACTGCAACTACTTTTGCTATCTTGTAAAGTTCCACCTGCAGTGATACCATTGATTCATGGGAACTTTCTGGCTTTCCTCAGGTCAGGTAAGAATGATTATTTTGTAACTTCTTTTATTTTTTAAAGCAGAAGAATTAAATTTTGCACATATCCAGAAACATCAACATAGCAGGACACTTAGCATGTGAGGTAACTACTGGATAGAAGGGGAAAAAAAAACGTAGAATAATAAGAATTAAATCTCATGTGTCTTTGTAGTTCTCCAGAATACCAGCCAAGCTAATGAAGAAGTGCCCCTGTTAATTCTGAATCACATTTTCTAGAAAGACCAGCTCTCCTTCCAATATCCCAAAAGCTCTGGATGGACAGGAAATGGGGATTTAAAGCACACAGAATAATCAAGGCAACAGCTTCTGAAATGTCAAGAGCTATTATAAAGGTAGGGAACAAAGCACCAGATATATCCTGCAAACAGGGCCAGACTTGCATGTGAAACTTCCAAGTCCTGACCAACAGCATTATTTCTGCAACAGTATTTTCCCCAACAGGTAGATAAGAACTATGCCTTTTCCAAAAGAGCAGCATGAGGAATCTGAAAACCAGTATCACTACAGAAAACCAGGATAATTGTTTTTTCTACTCAAAACACCTCCATGTGGTTTTGAAAACAGCTGCTATGTTTTTTTCCGTTCTGAAAAATTAATAATCACCGTGTCCTGAATATTCATTTTTCTACCCCGATCATCTTAAGTCAGTAATATTTAAGCAAGAATTCCTTAAGCTCTCTCAAAAATAACAGGGCAAAAATAGTGTCACAAAAATGACACTAGTATGAGACTGACTTGTAAAATCCCAGAAATGGAATTACACATAATAGTGCATTCTGTATAGAAACAGGAACCCTCACCCAAGGCTGAAAGCTGCCACACGCTGTATGTGATGTTCCAGCTGGTGACTCTCAAGATCTGTCAATATTCAAACACAACCAACAAACATTTCAAGACACAGCAGGAAGCTCCTGGGATGTGGGAATAGTGTTCTGGTCAAGTCTTAACTCAGGAGACTGATCTGTTTCAGAACTGAAGCATTCCATCACCTCTGAAATCAGGCTAGACATATCCTTAACCCCAAATAAAAGTCTATTTAAGAGATGAAAAGAGTCCCTGCGTCAGCTCCATCATATATTTTGTGACGGATGATACACATCATATTGTACTTTTCTAAATGCAGGGCCTTTTTTCCAGTTAGCTTGTTCAGTTATAGGACTGATGGGTGACAACCTGGAAAAGACAGGGCAGTGACTGGTGTGAATCACAACAGCACCATACCCTGAAGAGGCTGCTATGCCCTGCTGTGTCACAGCACTCTCCTAAACACCACGCTGGGTAAGGCATCAGGAGGAGATCCGAGCCCTTGCAACACCACCTTCACTGAGGCTCTGGAGGCAGCTGCAAGAAAGAAAGGATTTGAAGTTACTCCCTCGGATACTGGAGTGCCTCCAGTTGTGGCATCTGCACAAATTATCCCAGAATCACTGCTTACAGAGAGGCCACCAGAGAATACTGCTGAAGGGATGCTGTATTCCAGCCCTTTAACCAAGTAAAGGAAAAGAATTCTACATAAATTAGGAGGAAATAAAAGAAAACAAATTAAGGGTAAGACAAAGCAAGAAAAAGCTGAAAAAGGCCTTCCTCAACATATAACCAACCAGTGAGTGCCACTGGTCATGGTATGGGGGCAAAAATCACTCCCAAGTTCCTACAAGAAGATGCTGTCTGGAAATGGGTGGTCTGTAGACATTGTTTGATGCAAGAACATACATAAAATACCAGTTAAGTTGTTAACAATTCTATTTCAAGCTCAAAAGTTTCCACACCTCTCCATCCTGGTAGCTCCTCCACAGGGTAGAGGTTTCCAATCACAGGGTAAAAGTTTTATCATACATCCATTTCCAAAGAGCAGATTTCAGGGAAAAAGAGCAGAGACTTGCCAAGAGGGGAAAAAAATAACCCTACTTCTGTTAACTGAGAGTACAGGCACGGATTTACTCACATCCCAATGATGCATTACCTGCTGTATGCCTTGAGTACCTTGTGTACAGCATGGCTTGCACACAGGAACACACTACTTGCCTTTCAGTTCAATTATTCCAGTATTCAGTTAAAGTATTCCAGTATATTTTATCTAGTTTTATGTTTAGCCATCTATAACCACCTTTTGGTACACAGAAGTTAGGAAATGGTACATTAATCTACTGTAGAGGGGCTCCAACTCATTCATATAACACATGGAAACCCATTCATTTTGTCCTCTGACATATTCAACTTAAAATTCATTCAACATATGGATATTTCCAGGGCAAAGTTTTGAGAAGCTCCAAATACTTGCAAAGTCACCAATTACTTGGGAATTCCTACAGCTGTTGCATACATTTGTATGGTTTTTCAAACAAATTATTTGAAAAGCATCAATTTTTCAATCAGATGTGTTGCAAAACTCGACAATGCACAGTTCCTCAGGTGCCATAGCTGCTGCTGAGGCTGAGGGGGAGACAAAAGCTGCAGGGTAACACTGCAGGAATTGCAGCAGCTTGGAAACTGTGGGACCTCAAGATAAGCAATGTTTCAGAGCAGGAAAAATGCACCAGCACATCACTGCTTGTGTGGCAAAAGCTGGATAGCAGAACTCCACAAGAGGGACCAAACATGAGGTGACAAGGAAAAATCCCTCAATCACAGTAGATTCAGCCCAACAAGCCTGTTGGTTTGCAGGCTGAGAAAGCTGCTGTGCTCATGCATTTTTAAAAGTAACTTATTATGAAACCACTGACTTGAGGCACATGAACTGTGATTCCTAACTAAATATACCTTATTCAGCTTCCAGAGTTTAAGATAACCCACAACAGACAAAATCAAAGGAAACCAAACAAGTAGCAGATAAGACTTTTATGATTATCATTATCTTAATCAGTATGTTGACTGTTAATTACCAGTTGGCGGTTACTACAATACAGATTAAGTGTATTACAGAATCAGAGCTAGCTCCATTCTGAAAGCAAACTCCACCATGACTCCTTGTTGGATGCTCCATCAGAATGGCTACAGCTATGTTCCACCAAGGACTAGCTCTAGTCTGGAAACTATTCAGCCACATCACGCAGCACAGACATTCTGTGCTGGAGCAGGCTGTACATAAAGCTCCAGCAACTCTGCACAGCATTCCCACAACCAGCAACATCTAGCAGAGCCGATCTGGATCCAACATCGCTTGCGAGGCCCAAGCCCAGCCCAAACATCCTCTTAGACAGCACAAGCTCCACCGCAAGCAGTTAAACCCACGCTGGGGTGATGCACGAGTGCCGAGCTGTGCCCTGGGGAAGCCCGCACAGCCTGTGTCCTCCCGCGGCCACGCACCGAGCCCTGGGCAAGTCGCGGGCCCGGCTCTGAATGCAGGCTCCTTCTGGCCGCTCCTCACCGCCCAGGCGAGCCCGGGAGCCAGGCAGTGCCCCCCTGCCCCTCCTGCCTTTCTCTCTCTCGGCTCTTCCGCGCCCTAGCAGCGGAGAAGAAGCCGGGACAGCCGGGCACACCCCGCCGGGCTCGGCAGCGGCGAGACAGGGGCCAGCCCCTGGTCTTGCCTCGGGCCCTCGCTCCAGGGGACGCAGGAGCACACACTGAACACACGCGTCCGCCCCGGCCCGCCGGTCCCAGCCCGAGCCTGTAAACAGCACCGGGGGCTGTAGGGCTGCTCCCTGCGCAGGGCCTGAGCCGGTTCTTACCGAGAGGCGGCTCCGGAGCCGGGCCCGGGGCCCGCAGCGGACATGGCAGCGGCGCCCGCGCTCCCCGCCCGCCGCCGGAACAGAGC
>VWYI01011135.1:115228-138290 GCA_013399455.1 Anthoscopus minutus | reverse complement strand
GGATCGAACGGCTGGTGGGGCGAGAGCCGGGCAGGAGAGATCTCTCAGCCAGACCCACTACGGCAGATAGGACCGGGCTGCGGGATGTTTATTTTATTGTGAGAGATCAGAGTCGGGTAATGAGAAATAAACCCACATCTTAATCTCCCACCCCTCCGGGCCTGTCGGACTCGCTGTGTTGTCGATTCTCTCCCTTCTCCCCGCAGCATTGCAGGGGTGGGGAATAGGGGATCACACGCTCTCCCTCGAGGGATGGACTCCTCGGAATTTTTCCCCGCTCCAGCGTAGGGAACTTCCCACGGGGTCAGTCTTCCAGGAACAGGCAGCTCCACTGCGGGTCCCCCATGGGGTCACAAGTCCTGCCAGCGAACTTGCTCCAGCCTGGGCTTCTCTCTCACGGGTCCTGCCGGGACCCTGCTCCAGCACGGGCTTCCCACGCAGCCACAGCTTCTCGGGCATCTCCCTGCTCCGGCGTGGGCTCCTCAGGGGCTGCAGGCGCCTCTCTGCACCCGCTGCTCTCCATGGGCTGCAGGGGAATCTCAGCCCCAGCACCTGGGGCCGGTCCTGCCCTCGTTTCCCACCGACGCTGGGCTCTGCAGGGCTGTTTCTCACATATTGTCACTCCTCTTTTCTTTGGCTACGAATTGCTCCTAGGCAATAACTGGTTTTCCTATTTTATTACGTTATCCCAGAGGTGCTGCCACCATCACTGATGGGCTCAGCTCCGCCCTGGACCCGACTGGCTTTGGCTTCACTGGAAAGCTTCTGACAGCTTCCCACAGAAGCCACCCCTGCAGCCATCCCCACTCCCCAGCTCTTCCACTACCACAGCCTGGCCCTGCAAAAACAATGCATTAAAATGGTTTTTCACATCACAGCCACTCAATTGGTCTGTATAAATTTCCCATATGCAGGCTAGAGGGTTCAGGGAGTTTTGTCTGGTTGGGTTTTGGAGAGCTCTAGGAGATTTTTCAGTTGTTTCCTATCTGAAATTATTTCTTCCCCTTCTCTTTTAGCAGGTAGGACCTTGCTGAGCCTTTAATTTCACCCCTCCCAAAAGTTCATATGATGGTTTAAAAAAAAACCAAAAAAACCCAATGAAAAACACACAAAAAACCAAAACCAAACAAAAGCCTAAATAACAACAACAACAACACACACACAAAAATCCCATGAGAAACAACAACAACAAAACAACCAAAAAACAACCACATTGACTCTGTTCCAGTGTGGTACCAAGGCTTTTCCTTGAGTATAAATACAGAAAGATGAGAAGGTGAGGAAAGTTAAAGGGCAAAACGCTTGGGGAACACGCTTTATTTAGAAGAACTTTTGAGGATCCATTTCATTACAAGGTAAAGTAGATTAATGCAATATTCTGGTAAGAACAAGAAAGTATTTCCAGGAACAGAAGTAGCAGCTTAGCTTGGTTTTTAGAAATGCATTTTTACTGACTAATTTGTATAACATTTCCTGAAATGGCCTTGGGGCTTTTCCCTCTGCTTATCCTTTTCCTCAGATGCAAATTTATGTTTGTTCCCTGAGCCCACAGTGCTTGCTGTGGAATAAAGCCTGTTATATACCCGTGGTAAAGAGCTAAACTTTTGCAACTCTTTGTAAACTCTTGCAAGCTTTCTGAGACTCTGCAGAATATCATGCATCTGCCACTTTTCCATGTAAAAATCCTTTCCATTCCCTCCAAGAATTGCCAAAGTCCATCTATCAGGGGTTTAGAGTCTGTGAAATGAGAGTTCTACTGTTGCTGGGAGCCAAGGGGGCAAAGCAGGTGCCCCCTCTGCCAGCTGCAAGAGCTCCTCATCCAGCATGTACCCACAGAACAATGCAGAAACAGAGGCAGCTTCCTCCAGCAAGGCAGATTTAGGCTTTTAAAATTTAGAAATTGCTCCCTTCCCGTGTGCTGTGGCTCGGCAGATTGAGAGCATTTTTGAACGTGTCTGAGGAGCATGAGGTACTGGCAAGTGTTTGTTGTGGGTGGCCATTACTGGAGCAGAGCCCAGAACTAGGAGGGAGATGCATTTTTATTTTGATCAGACTCTTTCCTCTGGCAATGGGCCTGGAGTGCAGGGCTGGCCCTGGCAATGGCCTTAGAAAAATAAACATCTTAGTTCTTTTCCTCACTGGCAAATAAGGACAAAAGCTGTCTGAGGAGCTCCAGAGGATGCATCTGAAGGACCCATATCTCCACTGGTACGGGTAAAGCAGTACAAATATTGGTCCTGTCTTTGGAAAGACTCGAGCTTATCTCTCCTGTTCTCGGGCAGGTGTGGGAAGGCTGCTGTCCTGCACTTGAATAATTGGTGTCACAGGTCAGATACACTTTTTCTGTCATCAACAGACTAGATCTTTTAGGGAACCAACAGCTATTATGAAAACAAGTTCCCTGCCCAATTTCCTGTGCTAGATTGAGCAATTTGGGTCAGAAAAGGAACCCCCAAGTGTCTCATGACTGGTAACAGAAATCAGCACTCATGGAAAACCACTTTTGCCATGGGGCCCAGTGGACTGCATCTGGCCCTGGGCAAGGGGCCTCCAGTGCTGTTGGAGTGTGTCAATTATTTGTCTGTCAAGTGTCCTGACCTAACCATTCCCTTGCTGTAGATCAAGAGCTAATCAGCTTTGATTATTTGCAGCAGAACTGGAAAGGCTGGAGGAAGGAATAATGTAATGGCTATAACCCTAATTTAAATAAATAAGTACAAAGATACAGAAGCATTTTAAGTTTTATTTCCTTATCATAATGCCCATGCTGACAGTAGCCTTCTGTTATCTGGGGCCTCCTGAACAAGACTGGCTGGCTGTCAGAAATTACTAAACTGAGTGCATGAGGCCACTGGCTGGCCAGTTCTGCTCCAACACAGGAAGCCAGGGCAGACCCTGGTGCCCTTGGGCCATAATTCTGATCTGGTGGGGGGAGTAGGGAGGTATGCTGAGGCACTGCCAATTTCTCTTCCTTTCCTTCCCTGCTTTACTGCCTCAAGATCTGGAAGCAAAGATTCATAGTAGCTACTACCAGGCAGCTATCAAATTTGGATCCCAGCAGACCATGTGAGTCACTAAGAAGGGATGAAGAGATTGGAGGTGCAGATCTCTGACCTGCAGTTGAGGAATTCCATGGACTACATCTCTTACAGCCATTCAAGAGCTTCATCAGTTCAGACTCTCTTCACAGGACCATGCTTAGAAAAGCCGCCTGATGATACTCAGAGCTCAATCTGTTCTTCCTGGTGTCTTAGAAGTCCCTTACAGCTCTGATACTGGATCCACTGCAAGAGCTGGGCAGGCAGAGGAGCAGAGATGGTGCTGCCTGGACTGACACAATGGGTAATTTTGGTACACTCAGCTTCTAGCTGCTCGCTGCAGAGGCTCAGTGACAGACTTCTCTCATGTTAAAGCAGTAATCTGAGCTGTTCTCAGTGCCCATGAGAGCACCAGCCTGGACAGAAGGAGCTTTGCTGCCAGATTATACTGCAGGTTCCAGTTCTGCCTACTGCATGTGACAGAAGAAATGAGCATCCATTCTTCTAATGGGAAAAAGAAAATGTAAAATCCTGGTCCTCTGTTGTGTCCCTTCGTGCTTCTTCTTGAGAAAAGATGAGTGAATAATTCACGTCTCTCTATGTGCAATCAGAGCATGCTGAGTGGCCCTAACCGATCCTAATGGCATCCTCTTGGTGAATGGTGCCCTCAATCATCGTGTCTGTTGTTTGCCTGGAGCATTTGCGACTCCCTTTCATGCTTTTCAGGTTTTCTGAAAGATGCTTCTGGAACTTCTTGGTGAGGAAGCAGTAGATGATCGGGTCCAACACACAGTTTGTACTCAAGAGGCACAAAGTCACCTGGTGAGCATCGTTGAGCCGTTGGCGCAGCTGACAGTTTTCCTTCTTCCACTGCTCCAGAACTGTCAGAGTCCAGGGCAGGTGCACGATGTGATGGGGCACAAAGCTGATGATGAACACAGCCAGCACCGTGCACACCATCCAGAGGGCCCTCTGCTTGACGTGAGCGCTCTTCTGTGGGTGCACTGGCTTGGAGAACAGGGTCCTGATAATGACAATGTTCCAACCTAGTATTAAAAGGAAAATGATGTAGAAGAGGATGCAGATGATGACATGAATGGCGAGAACAGCTGAAACACCACTCGAGGAGTCATAGCGCTCAAAGCACCGCGTGAAATTCCTGGAGTCAACTTCCTCCTGATTAGTATTATTGTCAAAAAGGTAATACAAAGAGCTGCCCACTATTATGATCCAGATAGCTGCTGATAGATAGATACCTCTTCTCTGGGTGGTCAGCTGAGCAGCTTTAATAGGATTAGTCACAGCTTGGTAACGGTTGTATGTGATGACCATCAGAAAGGCAACAGAAGAGTAGGTGTTAACAAAAAATAAACAGCCAGCCACATTACAGAGGAACTCAGGCATGATCCAGTCTCCATGGTGGTGGTAGTAAACAATCCACATTGGCATTGTAACTAAGAAGAGCAAGTCAGCTACTGTTAGGTTCACCATGAATATCTTGATTTCATTGAGTTTCTTGGTGGGGTAAATACGGCTGAAAATCCAGAGAACATAGCAGTTGGCAACAAAGCCCAGAATGAAAATAATGCTGTAGAAAACAGTGAAGAGGTTGTAGCGAAACTCAGAGTCTATGTGGCATGAAATGTAGGAATCAGCACCACCTTCTGTAGCTCCTTTGCCTTTTCCAGACATCATGGTGTTGAGTGGGCACGTCTGAAGCACTGTTTCCTGCCACAGCTTTTCTTCTTACCTAAAAATAGACAGCAGAAATCAAACTAGCTGGTTTGGCCCTATTGCTAAACCAAACCCCACCTTTCATTATCAGTTGTCTATGACCATAGGTGTTCTACTGATGCCTTGGTTCCAGTTAGACACCTGCCCTGTCTCCTTGGTCCTGTCTTTGATCTCATTCCACAGCATACAAACCTCTGTGTCTTCATCCAGCAATTTTTACTGCAGTGAGGTCTCAGGTCACTAATCTCTAATCTTAAAATACTTTTCTGTATAAAAGTTCTTAGATAAAAATAATGTGCTACTCTGCCCTGTCTCTATCTTCTTAATCTTTTTCTAGACTCAGGAGTGTTTTCTATGACTTGTCCTGTCCCTGCATCTGGCTCTCCTTTCTGCCCCTGCCACCTCCCCTATGCCTCTGTGGGCTAAGTCCCACCGTGGGTGCCCTTGTGCTGTTGTTCCTCATTTACACATTTGCACATTTGCAATTTTCCTCTGCAAATGGGGAAGTCAGATGGAGCTGGAGATTTTCCGCAGAATTGCAGCTCTTGGTACTGCTCTCCAGTTGTGAGGAGAGGAAGGCAGCAGTCATCTTCCTGAGGGTCCTGTTCTTCCTCACCCCTCTCAGGTCCCCTAGGGACATGACAGTTACAAAATTTGGACCTTCCCAGGCAGCTGCACACTGGGCAGTGCCGAGTTCCAAGTGTCCTGAAGCTCAATCCTGCAGCCACGCTCCGTGCAGAATGGACACACAGCCCTGGCAGTTGGCCCCAGGTGACATTTGTGCTTCTCCTCATTCACCTTCATCCCTGCCACCCTTCTGAGAGCCCCTGATCTCTTGAGAGCACTCAATTATTCAGGTGGTGGGCTTCATCACAGGGAGTGTCATATTTGATACACCAGTCTGACATTAGAATAAGGAATAAAAACCCAATCCTCATTACTTAAGATCATTAGAGAAAAGGGTTTTTTTTTCCCCAAATCTGCATCATAAACTTACACTGCTGTGACTATCTGCAACACCAGCAAATAGTTCTGGTGTTTAGAGCTGGGATCTTTGCAATGAAAGGTGGTCTATTCCTGTGGCAGCAAACGTGAATATACCAAGAGTAGGGGGGATAAAAACAGTTAATGCATCTCTAGCAGGATTCACGAGGAGAAGTGCTTACATCCAATACATGGCCACAGCTGTTGTCCACAAAGTCCCTTCAGATGGTGCTCCGAGGCACTGTCCACCCACACCTTCATTTCTGGTTCTGCACAATGGCGTGGTGACTACCAAACTTTGCCCAGGATCTGCTGAACTTTACTGTCTGCAGACTGCACACCAGCTGCCAGGTTTAGCAGGTGGGGTGGAAGGGAGGGTGAACATGCATGTCCCCTCCACAGCAGAGTGCTGCACAGAAGGTGGGCTTGAGCCACAGTGCTGTGCTCTGAAATGGAGAGGTGAGAGTGAGAACATGCTCTGTGACTGCTTCCAGTCTGCTGGAATCTCTGGTAAAGGTGGTCTGTGGGAGATGGCAGTGCCATCTACCCCCTGATAGAGCTCACCTATCTTTGCATTGCTGTGCCAATGCCAGGGTCCTGCAGGAAATCCCAAGAGAGGTGTCCTTTCCTTCTCAGGAGCCAAGTGAGATGTTCCCCTGAGCACAGCTGGAAGGGAACAGAGCAGCATTCCCCAGGGAATTCACCCAGTGCCCAATTCCCTCTTCAGCCTGAGGAGCCCAGGCTCATGTCTGTGTTCTCCTGTGGATGCCCTGAGCTGGGGCTCTCCTCAGCCTGTCCTGCTGAGGCAGTTCCCCTTTCTCTGAAGCCTCTTCACGCTGCCTGTGCCAGCAGAAAGGCGAGCAGGTGCCGCAGGGAGGCTGTGGGTGGCTGTGGGTCCTGTTCTCTGCTGCAGCAGCCTGTGCCAAACCCCCTGAGACCTCCAGCCCTAGCCACTGCCTTGTCCAGAGTCCCCCAGCCAGTAATCCCAGGTGGTTTGTACCCTCAGCTGCACTGGATGCAGGGCTGAAGGTGGAAGTAACCAGCATGGTCAGAGCACCTGCTGATCCTGCTCCTGCTCCATAGACTCTGCCATGGACTGTGCCCTCCCAGGCAGGATTTACTGGCTTAGAGATTGTGCTACATAGATGCAAGCAAGTTCTGCCATCAGCAAGGGTATATTCCAAGAGGAATAGTACTAATAAAGTATATTTTCTGCTTACCAGAGTTGAAAAAATTCAGCACAGTATGTCCATCTTCAGCCTCAGTAGCAGTGAGGGTTTCACTGAGGATGCTTGGATGTCTTCCAGATGTTATTTTCCCTGCCCTGAAGCTGGACAATCTCCACACTGGCAGCTCTTAAGAGCAGGGTGCCAGAATGGAAGCAACTGTAGCATGACTGCAGAGTCACTAGAGGAGAGGAAATGTGTGACATCAGCTAAAGGAAATGAGAAATAAAATAAGCTGTAGAGGAAAGATAATTAGCCACAGCAAAGGTCTGGAAAGTCCTTAAGGCTTTTTCCTCAGAGTATCTCTGCTTCTGAGAATCCTGAAAGAGGCAAAGTTGGGATTTTCCTCTAAATACAGAATAGGAATCCACTCTGTGTCCCCAGTTAGATCTGGGATTAGACAACTCTTAGAGCATCTTCCTCCCAAACAGATAAATGGTAACCACTTAACCTTCAATAAAGGAAGAGACTGGAAACTCATGTATGGACAGACTCATTTCCTAGCAGTCTCCTTCACACGTGTGTTGGAACTAATTCAGGGATTCCACCATCCCAAGTTTCCCTTTATCTCAGGGATATTCAGCAGACAGAGACACCACAGCAGGGCAGATTGTCACCTGTCCCATACACCATCACATTAAGGTGCTTTTACCTGTGGCAGCCTGAAGCTCACTCAGCTGGTGTGAGTGATTACCACACCAGTGGTAATGCTGATGGTGGGGTGCTCAGAGACACCACGGACCAGCAAAGCTGCACACATGTCCCAGCCAAGCTGTAAATCCCAGGCTTAGCTCCCATGGTGATGATGAACCTGCCCTCCATGCCTTCCTCTGCTCTTACACCAGCACGCAGCACAGATGTGAGCTTAGAGCAAAATCCTCTCACCTGACACAACTACAGGAACCAGAGCCCTGAGTCTGGTGTTTGAGGTCGCTGTGAAACACACTGGAACAGAGCCAGAGTCCCTCCCCAGGACAAAGGGGTGTCCATGAGCAAGGCTGCTGAGCAACGACAGGGGCCCAAGCAGCAGCAGCAGCAGAGGCCAGTCTGCACTGGAGCTCCTCTGGGAAGGCTGGGAAAAGCTCTCCTGGCTCTCCTCAGGAAATGCCCCCTATGGCACACACTCCTTAGAAGGTCCTGGCCATGTCCATGCTGTGGGGGCACCACAGACCCCCAGGTTGTGGCTCCATGTCCTGGGAGCCACAGGGACAGGCTGAGGGTTGTGTGCCCTGGGCCTCTGTGCTGAGGACACCAGCCAAACTTCTCCAAGGGCAAGGAGCTGGCACAGACACTGGGACACTTTCAAGTCACTTTTGTTGTTGGGCTGGTGAGGCCTGGCTCTGAGCTGGGATATGGCAGTCTCCTCATCAGCGAGGAGATGGGGTGCTGACAGAGGGGCCACGGTGGACAGCAGCAGTGCTGCTTTGTGCTGGCTTTTGGCTCACCTGGCCTCAGGAGTCCCAAGGTTTTGGGCTGCACAGGACCAGGGCAGCCAGCATCATGCCAGAACGCACCCATTGTCTGTGCCAGTGCCTGGATGTCTCCAGCCAGGGGCAGGCAAAGCCCCAGCACCAGTCTGGGCTTCTTTGCCTGGTTTGGCTCTTCCCTGGCTCTTCTCCAGAGGGTGCAGGTGGCCGCAACAGAGGGAAACACCTGGAGTGCACTACAGCCCAGTGCTCTGACAGGGTGCATCCAGGTGGCAGGCAGCCCCCAGGACCCCAAGGTGAGCCCCAGCCAGGCTGGGGATGTGCAAATGCTCTGCAAACTTCAGGACAATCCATGTCCTGCGGCTCTGAACCCCACTCCAGGAGAACTCCCAAGACAACCAGAAGTCCATGGACACCATAACTGGCACCACAGCACAGGGTGGCCAAGGTATTTGGAAGCTCCCTGAGCAGAGTGGAAGCTCAGCATCACATGGGATGGAAGCCTCGGCAGGGTGGGCTGTATGGGGGGCTGGCATGAGGAGCAAGGAACAGCCAAGTTCTGTCTGTCAGGCCACATGAGGGTGAGCTGAGGCTCCTGCAGAGATGCTCCAGAGCTCTGCTGGGATGGAAGCTGCAGCCATCTCCTTCTCTCTGCCACCAGACATCCTCCCTCCTTTCCCCTTCCCATCAGCTGCTGTAAGGATGAAGGAACCTGACCCTTCATGGAGAGACAGAGCCCCAGCTCTGCCCTTTAGGCTGCTACTGGGGGTTTAAACTCAAAACCAAACAAGATTCTGCTACGGAGCTTGGCTGACAGCCAGCCCAAGTCTCTGGGGAGAGCAGCCAACGATGTCAGGGGAGTGCTCGAAGGGGATGTGGCAACACTTAACAAATCTTGGCTCACTGTCCTGCCACAACCCAGCCCTTAGAGGAAATGAAAGCCCAGGGGGTTTTGGGCTGAGGAGGAAGCTTCAGAAGCCTTCATCCTTCCTCTGCTCAGCCCTGCAGCATGGCCATTCTGCACCAGCAGGTCCCTTTGCCCCCATGCAGTGCCCACAGGCAGCTCCTCGCTTTTACTCCCTTCCCACCTGGGGACCCTTTCCATGCTCTCTTGGCCCTGCTGCCGATTTCTGAGCATGTAACTGACTCCAGTATTAAGATGCATTTTGCCAGTGGAGGTTGGGCTCGTTCAGCACTCCTGGCTGTGACTGGCCTGTGCTTGACACTATTTCCTGCCTTTCCACCCAGGGAGTGCACACAGCAGCTGACAGCTCAGCTACACAAGGCTGAGCTGAGAAAAAAACCAATCTTGAATATGCCTTTACTTTCATCAAGCCAACTTGCATCCTAATAAAAAATAAACTTATTTTACTCTGGTTCCCATAGATGCTGTTAAGGAGCACTGATAGTCCTTCAGGTTGTCGTGCGTGTTGGATCCCAAAGCAGCTGTTCCAAATTCCACTCTCTGGGGATAACCCCACACAGGCTGACTGGTGGGCAGTGGCTGTTCCCATGGCTCTGGCACCCAGCAGCATTCTTGTGGCAGCACATGCTGCCATGGCAGATGCCCAGTGCCTCCTGTAAGTCCCACCTGCCTCTGGCACATGTCCTTGTGGTCATTTCCTCCTTAGATTTAGCCCTTTTGCAACATACTCGCTTTGGATAACCACATGGAGATTTTGGAGGGATCGGAAATTCTTTGTTTTATAAGCAAATATCCAAAGATTTCTTCCCAAGAGCAAGCTGCACTGCATTGACAGAGAAGAGCTCTCTAAGGAGTGCAAATGGAGGAGCAGCATTTCAACTGATGGGTCTGTGACTGTCCTGTCAGTGACACAAGCAGCAAACAAGGACCAGATGAAATACCAACATGCAGCTTGTGACAGCACAAGCCACCGGCACACAGATGAGCTTGGTCCCTGCTGGTCCCAGTCTCCAGGATACATTCTTGAGTGCCAGAATGGGTCTCTGAAACACCATGAAATTCTTTTGGAGCCATAGCACACACTCAGCTGGCGCTGTGTTCCTGTCTGAGTTCCCACTGCTCAAGTAACACTGTGCAGAATTTTCTTTTGTTTGTTGCAGGAAAGAAACACTAAATAAACTCAGCTTCCCCTGTCATGAGCACTTCAGAGCTGAGCACAGCGTGTCCCCACCTCGTTACCAACCCTGCAGGAATGTGCCCCATAGCTGGGCTTGCTCAGCAGGAAAACACAGCAGCCCAGCAGCCAGAAGCCACTCCTGGGACAGTGGCAGCAGCACTCCCTGGGTACCCTCTGACAGCTGTCAAGGCAGGGCATGGCTTCTGCTGCTGGCTGTGCCACAGGGAGTGCCCAGACCGGCAGAGAATGTCCCTGCTGGCAGCTGGACAGCCTCAGGCGAGGCAGGGAGCAGGCCAGCCTCCAGCTGCTTTTGGCTCCCAAGCCCAGCCTGGCTGCACTGGGCAGAGGGGTGAGCTCATGAGCCAGGATTTGGGTGCTACAGCCCCAGGCTGCCACAGCTCTGCTGGAGGCAAAAGCCTTGTCCTGCCTGAGCTGCCACAGCTGGGACAGTGCTCCTGCTGCTCCCAGCTGTGGTGACACAGCTCCGGCCCTGTCTGTCTGCCCAGCCTGGGCATGAGTGAGTTGAGAGCCCTGCCCTCCTTGAGAGGCTCCAAGCACTCCCTCCTCTGCCTCGCAGGAGTAAGGTCCAGGCAGGGCTCCTCACCTTGCTTCACAGCACCCAAGCAAAGCCAGGGTCTTTGTCACTCAGGGGTGGAATGGGACCTCCCCACAGCCCCCTCCCAAGCCCCAAAGGCACCAGCAGCACCCACCTGACTCACACTGTCACAATGCAGCTTTATCACCTCGGCCCTGCTGGAACAAGGAGTGCCTTCTCACATCCACACTGCCTGGGTGAAGTTGTCTCAGAAGCCCTTGGCCCTGCCTGAGATGCCATGGCTCAGAGATCCATGGGGGATGTGAGCCAGCCCATGGCCTGAGTTACCCAGACACAGAAGGAGCTTGGGGAGCTTGGGAAGGGAGAGCAAGCAGAAGGGAAAAGAGCATCTTACCTTGGGGTCACAGAGCACCTGCTCCAGCTCAGTCACAGACCCCAGCCCAGCAGGTCCATGCTACACATGGAGAGCAGCAGGGCTGAGCTGTGGGTGTGTGTGTGTGTGTTCCTGCCTGGGAAGAGGCTCTGACAGGAAAGAGGGCGTTGTGCTGGCTCCCAGGTGAGTGACTCACTTCCCTCTTGGCACTTGTGACATGCTTAGCCATGCCCTGGCTGCACCCTGGAGCTTGACACCAGTTCCTGTGGTCCTTCCTCGAGCAGGCAGTAGAAGGGACAAAGTGGCTGCAGCTCCATTGGTGGTGAGGGGCTTGTCACACTGCTGTGGCACCTGGCCAGAGATGGGGTAGCCCAGGCCTGGAGCTGCTCTAGGTCAAGGGCACTCCCTGGTTGGGCCAGGGGTGCAGAGGTGGTCCCAGCTCAGCAAGGAAAGGTCAGTACCCATACCAGATCTGTCCTCTGGGCTCATTTCCTTCCAGATCCTCCCTGATCCTTCCAGGGTCAGGAGGCAGCACCAGTACTTGTTCCAAGGCTTCCATAATAGGTGCATTCATTGGGCAAAGTGCCAGGAAGGGCACTGCTCTGCTGTGGGAGTCCCCAGTCAGAAAACATCAGCCAGAAAATGCTTCAGGCAGGGGCAGCTCGTTCCTGTACCCTGTCTGCAGCACTATAAGCCCCCTTTGGTCCTTGTGCTCCTTCAGCCTGGGAAGGAAGGCTGGCTGGGCACATGGAGGACCCACTCCTTCCTGATGCCACTGGCACTGCTCTGTCCAGATTCCACATGGGGGTTCCCCCAACATATTCTGTGGTATTGGTATAGCTCAGGTCATGGGCACAACAGCCACCTGAATCACTCATAACCAGAAATCACACGTGTTTCTGTCTGCTCCACTTATGCTCCATGGGTTGTTTAACAAGGAAATGTTGGGGTTTCCTTGTTGCTAAGAATTGGCTCTTATTTTGGCAGGAAAGGAAATGTGAGGCTTTTAAGACAGCCCTGAAGGGCAAGACAGTCACAACCAGAGGTGCACAAAGCACTGCTGCCAGGAGTTGGCTGGCTGCATGCCCTGGAGCTCCCCAGGCACACAACTGCAGAGCTGCAGCAAACATCCCAACAGAACAACCAAGCTGCACCAGTTTAACTATGGCCTTTCCCTGCAGAGAAGGTTGCCAGCCACGTTATGAATTAAGGCAGCCAGGCTCTGCCAGAAGCCAGAGAATGAGGACAGTTAATGTCCCCTCTGCAGCAGGCTGGTGACACCACACTTGTAACAGCTTAGGCAGCTTAAAAGGGATGTGGAGAACTGGAAAGGCAGAGGGCTGGCATCACAGTTTGAGCTTGGGGCACAGGTTCATACAGCACTCCATTCACACTATTGCATTTTTTAATAATTCCAAGAAAAAAACCCCGATAGTTTGGGTAAAAATTTATTTTACATACAGACCATTGCAGCTTAACTATTAATCAAGAGAAGTTATTTTCCTTTATAGGAAGTGACCAGCTGGTCTGAGATTAACAGAAGTCTAAGCCTGAGAGCTGGGATTTTAGTTTGGACATCAGGGGGTAGGTTCCTTCCAAGTACCACTCAATGCAGTGAGGAGCTGCAGCCCTTAACTGCAGGCCAGCTGCACTACACAGTGCTGGAAACATATTCCCAGAGTCAGTCCAGATCTTTCCCAAGCTGAACTTGCTGAGAAAGATGGTGCCTGGAAGGGTTTGGATGCATTTCCAATATTTTGTTCAGCTCTCAAACTAGAAACAGAAGTGGTGAAACAGCACAGTCTCTGTGAAGTACAAAACACTGAGTTACAGGGCAGCAGACACACGGGACAGCAGGAATGGCAGGGACTCTCCTAAGCCAAGTGTTCTACATGTAGCAGGGCCCTGGCTGGGGTCATTCTCTGGCCCTATTTCAAATAGACAGAGTACAAAAAATACTTCGACTGATAATTAATTGTACTGGAAACAAACAGTCTACTAAAAAGCAAATCTTACTCTAGGTGCCAATGAGTCCTTAAAAGCAGAGAAGGGACTGAGGAGCTGCACATGGGCAGTGCTTCCAGGATCATTCACGCTGCTCCATTTTTACTTTGGGAGGTCTCAGGAAGGTCCTGTTTTTCTTTTCTTTCTTCCCCTTTGTATTTGCCTGGAAATTTCTCCAGCTGTCTACACGGCCATCCCGACTTTCCTGGGAACAACAGGGAGGAGAAGTGGAGAGTTAACAAATGCAAGAGCCAAAGCACAGGTAGTACACACCACTTTCAGGAGATCACTAGCAATTTCCCATTATCCAGCCCCTGACAGCCAGGACACAAAGCCACTGTGTGCTAGAGCAACACAGTGCATTGGAACTACAAGTGCACTGTGCTGGATTTCAGTAACCACCTGATTGGGTTGGCCAATCCTCTACAGAATACTCAAAGGAAACAAGAAACCTCTCAAATGGTTGTTCCTAATCTGTCAGCCCAGAACGTGCCATGTCCTTTCTCTGTCTCAACTCCTCACTCTCCTGGTGCTGCAGATTGGAGGCAAGGAGAACAGAGAAGGGAAATGTACCACAGCCTTCTCTCATGCTTCTTGCTCAAAGTCTCATCACATTGACACAATGAGAAAAAAAGGCCTCTGGTGCACTTCTGTCCTCTCCCTGCCCTACCTGCTAAGCAGCAGAAACCTTTCCTGAGGAGAAAAATAAACCAAAACAGAAACCAAACCAAAAAACAAATAAACAAATCCCCCTCAAAACAACAAAAACCAAACCAAAAACAACTACAAAAAAAACCAAACCACAAAAAACCCAACAACCCTAAACCCCAACTCTCCCCACAAAGCCAACCTATGATCTCTACAGGTTGAAGGTTTCATAGCAAGACAGAACAAGTCCAGGAATGACCAACTTCACAGCATGTGATCCAGCCACTCCAGGCCCATCTCTGCAATACCAGTGCTGCAGATGGGCTCTGGCTGCAGGAGCTGTGGATGGGAGAGGGCCCACAGCAGGGATCTGATGCTGAGGCAACTGTAAAGTACCATCAACAGTCCACACAGACACCTTCCAGGTGAAGTTTTAGTGGTCACCAGTGACTTGGGCTAAGCAGCAATGCTATTTTACAACTAAAGACAAGAATGAACTGCTGACAGAGATGAAAAATAGTGTACCTCAATTTACCAGACTTGTTTCTGCATAGGTGATACCAAAGCCCCATTGATGGGCTCTTCTCCACACACATGAACAAAGCCCAGGCTGGTGCAGAGCTATTCAATTGACTTAGAGATTTATATACAAAAAGTCTCTCATCTCTCTAGGGGCATTCCCTGCAACATGGACAAGAATTGCTGAGGCCTATTCTGTAAGGTAAACTGCTGAATACCTCAAAGTTCTTCTGCCATTCTCTTTCTCGTTTAGCTTTCTCTTGTGCTTCAATTTCCTCTTCCCTCTGCCGCTTCCTGGAAGGGAAATCACAAAGTTATGAACCCCACATGCATCCACTTTAAAAAACAAGGCAGAACTTTTAAAACATCTTGGAAAGCTCTCCTAATTTTTGCCAGATTACAGTAGAGATAAATACACACACCTAAGATAGCACAGCAAATAGAATTTGGGTTCAGATTTGGAAGAGCAGCGAGCAGAGAAGACAGTTTGGCCCCACTGACAGCAGGCATACAATTAAGGAGTTGGCTTCTCTTGCTCAGCAAAACAAGCTAGACTTCTCCATCCAAGAAGCTGGGTATCACTCTAGTGGTAAAGTCACTAACACTGTTGAGGGTACACATTCTGTGTAGTTAATAACCACTTCAGCATGCAAAATACGAATTAAATTTTTAACCCCCTACTTTTCACCTGTAATCAAAAGCAATGTCCTGCACCAATCTCCCACCTCACTGACCAGCACAGAACCCAGCTGCAGGAAGTATATTTGCAGTGAGCACTCAGGCAGCATGTGATCAAAACAAATAAAATAGTTCAGGATCACACATACCACAGGGTATCTCTGGCACTTAAATAAAATTTAAAATCAATCCTTCACAAGCTAATAGAATGCAGAATTGTGTCACCATTTCACTGTTGTGGCTGGCCTCCATGTGCACACATAGGAGAATACAACCATATTAAATATATTGACATCTTCAGCACAGGTGGGCAGATTTCCTGTGTGCCTTTCTCAAGCACAGGGCTCTACAAGGCACAGGCTACCCAGAGAAGTGGTGGAATCCACATTATAGGAATTCAGCTTGACAGGACCTGCTTTCAACAGGTTAGACCAGATGATCTCCAGAGGTTTATTCAATTTAGACTATTCTAAGACCCTCTGATCCCTTATCTTCTCTGAGGAAGCATGAGGGGGAAGAAGAGCCCAAACTGCATAAGCAGATTGTCATTTATACCTTTCATGCATTTCTTTTGCTTCTCTTTCTTTCCTCTTAATTTCCAGTTCAGCGAAGAGCTTCATTGTCTGTTTGTATACAGCTTGTTTGAACTGTAAAACACAAATCCAGCCTTAAAATAATGCTCATCAACACAGTTAAAGTCTGTTTTACATACAAATATGAGAAGCTAAGAAGAAAGCAAAGCAGAGGTGTGCCCACATAACCCCTATTCTGCCCTGACAATAGCAGCAGCACAAAGAAGTATAAACTTCTGCTGTTTAAATTCTGGCCCTGGCACCAGGGAACAACAGCATATTAACCTCATATTAGTTTAATTTGTATTCATGAAACTGTGCCTAAACAGAACTGTTCACTTCAAACCCTCTTATTCTCAGGTTCAGTCCTGCATTGTTACATTTGACAAAAAAAAGGCAAAATGGTCACTGTTTTAGAGAGTAATTTTCCAGCAGATCTTCTTGTTGTGTTGTAAAAATCTAGCATTGGCTTCCCAGTAGGAAATCGGTATGCTTAAATCAATCTTCATTACTAAAGAACAGCAAGAGACTTCTGAAAAATGAAAAATAGGGTGGTTATGGGGTTACTGTGATGATCTTGACAGGAAGAAATCACTTTCCAGGAAAAAAAAGGGCGATGAGAAAAATGAAGTGAATGTTTGGCAATCACCTATCATTGTTACAGCCTCTCATATCACTGGACTTCTCCATACTAGAACCCAGGTAAAAAGAACTAAGTTCTGCCATGCCCTTTTCAATACAAGTGGTTTGCTGCAGAACAGCACAACTCACCCTCAGTGCTACATGAATGAAAATGCAGAAAAAACTGCTCTCAGTCACAAGCTTATTTTAGTCATGCTGCAGTGAGTGCTACACGTGCCTCTGCCAGTAGCAGGAATGCCACAGCCCCAGCAGTCAGAAGACAAGAAATTCAATTCAAAAAAAAGAGTGCAGGATGCACAAGCAATGAAGACTTGCTCTGAGAAAAGAATAGGGTATTTTGATCTATATAATCTCAATGTATTTACTCTTTACACTTCAGTAAAACTAATTTCCACAGTACATAGGTATCACCTGACACATGATACTCCACAGTGGCTAAGCAGAATTTGTTCTTCACTAAAGGGTTTACAACATTTACAAGTCTAATAAATACTTCTATACTGGCTTTGAATCTTAATTCCTCAAAACACATTTTGTACTCTTCAGTTTCTTTGAACACAGTACGACTTACAACTTCAGGATCATCCTCCTCTACAGTGGGAGGTTTTCCATCTTTCTTCAGCTGCTTCTTTTTTTCTTTCACCTAAAGATTAAGAACAAAAATAAGAGCCTTAAAAATTTTATAGGGCTTACATAATTGTATCCAGGTGGTTCTGCATTCCTATTCCAATGTATAGAAAAAACCCTATTCTTGATTGATGTTTTGTTTTACACCAAACCCTCCTAGGCCCAGACAAACATATACAAGATTACTATCACATGAATTGTAGTAATTAACAATACTATGTTGAATACTGTTCCTTCAACATAATCCCTTTTTGTTTCTTGAAAGGCATATTCTTATTCAATATACACCATCCAAACCAGCAGGAAGTTTATTGTGCTTTATGATATTCAAGTGACTAACAACAAACAGAACATCAAGTGTTCCTTGTGTTAAGAGCATCTGAGTTCTCTCATATCATCTGGTTCTTCAAGCCTTCTGTGTTTTAATCCACCCACATCACTCTAACTTCTTGGCCAATGCAATCCAAGCTCTTTCTTATCTTATAGGTCAATATCCCCTAAACTTCTCTGTTTCCTGCTTTCACCACCTATTCTCTTCCACCTACACATATTTGAACTGCATCATTCATTCAGAGACTCAGAAAAAAATATTTAGGTCAGATTACGTGGTCTGACCTGATTATTTCAAGTACTGAATTTCACTGAATTATCTTACACTGAGCTCAACAGCAGTCCTGGACACAGCAGCCTTGTTTCTGCTGTGAACACCTTGGAGCCCACCTGCACAGTGCCATTATGAGGTTTGCTCAGTTTAGTGACCTAAACATGAAGCAAGTGTACCAAAAAGCAAAATATGAACAACTGATTACTGCTCACCCCCAACTCTGGATGTTCCCATAGAATACTCACAGTGTGTTCCACATATTCTTTTCCTGCCTGTATCACATCCAAGGCTCTCTTCTTTTGCTCCTGATCTAGCAGCAGCTTGTAAGCTTTATCTACAGCTAACAAAAAGCATCAATATTAATAGCACCAGTAGTCATGTTCACAAGGCATCACAAGATTGCTACTTGTTGGCATTACTAATCTGGCTTCTAGAACTTGTGGAGGTCACATTAACTACATCTAGGAAAGTGATAACATGATTAGTTGAATGAGTTTTGGGGTACAGTAATGGCAGGAACTGTCTGGTACCTTCTGGAGCGAGCAGGTGAAAGCATCAGTCCTACCAGCTGTAGTTATGGGCACGAACACCTTACTGTGATGCAAAGCACACACCTAAAACCATCACTCTATTTATGTCATATGGCCTTTAAATAAAATCTAATGCACAGATTAAACAGTTCTTCTTTAACAATCCCAAAACCCCATGACGATGTCTGTCCCTGCTGTGATATGACAATGCCATTGTTGCCACCTAGTGCCACCTGATGAAAGGCCACCACCTCACACAGCTGCTGCTACCACAGCTGCTTTTGCCCCAGCTAAAGGCTCTCTGAAGCAACCCTTCTGCCCCCTCCATCCTAATAAATTTTTAAACCAGCACCAGGAAAAGCTGCAACCACTAACCCAGAGCAGCTCAGAGAAAGAGTATTACCTTCAAATGCCTTCTGGGCTCTGTCTGCATCATCTTGGTTTTTGTCTGGGTGCACCAATATTGACAGCTGCAAGAAAAACGATCTTGCTGTCAAGATCATGGTAAAAGATGGAGAGTGTTTCAGAGATTTTTGAGAGAAGAGAAATAGTCTCAGACAGAAAGAATCCAAAGAGATCACATTCCTTTGTACATGGACAAACCAGCTGACAACATACAGAACTATGTGCCAGTATGAGCTGATAGAACAAACAACCCCTGTAACAAACAGGCTGTGCAAGAAAAGCTGCAGCTTTGAGGAGAGAACAATTTAACACCCCTCAGCTGCAGTGCCTGGGCTGATATGAGAACGCCTTTGTCACTGAAGATTTGTATCCTTGATCTTGACAAGAAACAAATATAAAAAGATCATCTTCAACCAGTCTCTCAAGAAGTTCTCCAGCATCCCCAGGGCTGTCCAAATACCAAACTATTTACGAGTGGTCATTTTTCCTTAGTCTACTTTACTGAAACTTATGAAAATTCCTGCCTGTACTCTACCTGGCAGATTCAGGACATGGATAACTACCATTCTGAGGGGAACTTTAACTGGGCTGGAAACCACATCCTTCCCATTCTGCTTTCAGAAAGTTATTTCAAACTTTCCCCATATGGCTTGTTTTTATTTTTTTTTATAGAGACCTTTTATTTTTGCCATTGTTGTACAAAGCAGTGACTGAAACTACTTTAGTGCTGAAGTATAAAAAATAATATTTTATTCCAAAAATACTTGTGGAACTCTACAGCTGCCAGTTTGTAGCTCCCAGGGAAAGGCTTGCCTTCAGTCCTGAACAGATTTACTTCAGCCAGCGCCTTTTTGCCCATTTATTGCCTGTTCCACATTCTGCACTTAGTTGTTTGATTTCTTCAATGCACATTTTTCATTTCATTACCCTGAATTCAAAATATCTCCCTGTAGTGTTTTACTAGCCCAAAACTGAGAATGTCACACTTTATTGTCTTGCAGAAGTGAGAAGTCAGCAACATACCAAAAAGTTATCCTCTCACTTCCCACATAGAGGAGTAGCCCATATTCTGTTCTTCTGCCACCCAGCACCTTCCTATGTAAAGACACACCATTAATTCAGGTGGAGGCTGCAGCCTTCCAAATACTGTTTCTTTGCTGCATGCCCTGATCAAACTCAAAACTTTTCCCGCAGGTCTGTCAACAGAGAGAAGCTGGGGTAATGCTTCCTGTGTTCAGAACTGCCACTAAGCAGGGCTGCCTCTTTTCCAGGTAACTAAGCCACTAAAAATGACCACAGAAATCCTTAAAGAAACCTCAGAGAAAATCTGGATCCAAGTCCATATATTTGAGAAAAATATCTTTTGATCTTCCTTTTGAATTCAAGCTCAAGAGGCTGATTATACATGGCTATATTAGCTTGCAATAGCTCCATCACACATGGCACAGGCAAAGCAGGCTGTCATGCTTGGACCAGGGACTCTCCTCAGCTCTTCTCTTGTTGATACAAGCATTGTTCTATGCATTTCTGCCAAAAATAGACACCTTTCTACCCAGATATAGCTTTACTCTTCTTGTGCCCACAGCTGCACAATCTCTAAAGCACTTCTGCTTCCCTTCTACAGACTTTAAGTGCAAAAGCTGAATACCTGTCGGAATCTTTTCTTTATCTCTTCATCTGTGGCTTCAGGATCCATCTGCAGCACCTAAAAGAGACAACAAAACCAGAGCAAGTTTGATGCTGCCCTTCATGTTTCAGGTTCTGTCAGCAACCTCTAACACTCATGAAGAGTGCCTGAAGTCACTTGGTTTGTTCAGCCTGAAGAAGAGGAGGCTGAGGGGAGAACTCATTGCACTCCTAAACATCCTTCCAAGGGAACATCTCTTCACTCTCATGACCAGTGACAGGATATGAGGAAAAGGCATGAAACTGAGTCAGAGGAGGTTTAAGTTGGAGATCAGGGAAAGGTTCTTCCCCCAGAGGGGCTGGCACTGCTCAGGCTCCCCAGGGAATGGGCACGGCCCCCCCCGAGGCTGCCAGAGCTCCAGGAGCCTTTGGGCAGCGCTCCAGGGATGCCCAGGGGGGATTGCTGGGGTCTGGGCAGGGACAGGGGTTGGGCTCCTGATGGGTGCCTTTCAACTCAGCACATTCTGTGATTCTTTAACACTTTGTTCACTGGCACAAAGACACATACCAGAAAGCTTGTCCCACAGCAACACAAATTTTTACCCAGTAAAATTGGACATTTCACAATCTTTCTGACATTTATGACACCACTAATAGCAAGGCTAGATTCCTCTGGCTATGCCAGTGTCCTTTTTACTTTCAGGTCTTGTGTAGACAGCTATGATCCATAAATTGATCTGAACCTTCAACCAGTCCTGTAACAATGTTCAGTCTGACAGAAACAAAAGGTGGTTTGGGGACAATGTCAGGTCACTCATAACTTAGAATGTTGGACAGGAAACATACTGCTTTATAAAGATTTATTGAATTTATTATTTTGAAAGAAGACAGTAGAGTTTTACTGTTTGGTTTCCTTGAGTGACACCACTCATTTATTGATCTTTACAGATGTGGCAGAGTTTACTAACTCTTTTGTGAATTAATTCACTGAGCAGAAGATTTAAGCAACAAGTGAGCAGATGTGTTATGGTCTGACTCAAAGAATCTGTAACTAAAAACCACCCTTCTCAGGAAAGCTACAGTCTACTCTGAAATAGCATTCTTATTTTACTCTTCAAGTCCAGTTCTAAGACCTATTCAAAACTGAACGTTGTCAAAGTGAATCTGCTGACTCATCTGGCTGACCAGCCCTGAATTGGGACTACAAAAAGCATCTGAGGCTTGAAAACAGCAGCAAAGATGACACCAGGAAGGAACATGCCCAGGGAAAGCCAAATCCAGATTAATACCATATTGTTTATTTGCTGTCTTCCTCAGACTTTCCTGCTTATTAAGACTTTATAACTGACTGCAACAGGAATCAAACCCTATAAGCTCCAAGAGAATTATTCATTATCCAATGGTTCCTCAGAGACTACTCACTGGTGTGACCACTGAGAGACCTTTTCTTACTCTACCCACTACACAAATTCAGTGGGATGAACACCCAAAATAAAACACACAGCTAGAAATGCTGAATTAAGGGAGCTATGACCAGAACCTGCCAAGCTGCCACCTCCAGCTACTACCTTCCTGTTCAGAAAGTACCCAGCCAAATCTTCCAGAGCTGTTGTATGAGGGAAATGTGACAATATACAGTTTGTGCTGCCATCAAACACTGACAAAGACAGCAAGTACGTATACACCATCCTGGCTGTCCTCTGCAAACTTTCTGCACAGCAATCTGTACATACAGAATTTATGTTGCCTTTTACTGAAAGAAATGCTCAAGAATCAGGAAGCTCATACAGCAATTCATAAAGGAGGGCAGAATGCTCAAACTAACCTCAAAAGGGTTCAAGTTGAAATATGAAGATCCAGGTCGGGTCAGCCGGTCAATTTGGTTTTTTGATGTTAAAACAGAGTCTCGTTTTTCAATTTGCTTTACCTGATGAACAAGAGAGACCTATATCAACTGACCATCACAACACTCTTACCTGTTATTCTATGCTGTCAGTATACCAGTCATCCTTGTCCTGTTCTACAATTCATGCCTCTTGCTTACCCCAAGCCTGTAGTTACTTTCTCAGGCACTAGCAGTGCATATTTTTTAGCCTTTCCTACAGCCCAACAGTATTTTCAACATCATATTTAACTATAAAAAATATCGCAGAACACTTCTGTCTGTTTCTTCTATGGCCTGTTCTACAGCTATGCCTTCCCTTCTCCCCATGCACCTCCAGCAGCTCTTTCACGGTGATTCCTTGGAAACCACCGCATAATTACTTTTAACCCCTTGTTGGCAGCGCAGCTCTTTAAACGCGTTAAGTGATACTGATACAAATACAGAAGCACACTGACCTCAGGCGATTTAGTTCAGTTTCTACCCTCCACAGTACTATGCCGAACCAAACCATGTATTTATACTTCATGTTCACCTTTATTTAAAGAAACACATGTCCACCGAACTGGCACGGCCTTTGTGCGGGCAGCTCAGGAGCCACGTTCAGGCTGGGCCCGCAGAGCCGGGGCCGGGCAGAGCGGAGGGACGCCCGCCCCTGCCCGGTGACAGTTTGCCCACAGCAAGGCCCGGCGGGAGCACGGCGGGGCCACGCGCGCACGGACCGTGAGCGCACAGCTCGCCCCGGGCTCAGCCGAGCGGAACGAGGCCCGGACGCGGGGTCCCGTCCCCCGCCACCAGCAGGGCTGTGGGAGGGCCGGACCGAGCACGATCGCACCGGCACCCACCGCTCGGCCACCCCCTGCCCAGCGCCCATAGCGGCTCCGC